>BPLR01005043.1:0-139834 GCA_021605095.1 Caerostris extrusa
TATTAACATACAAAAAGGGTACTGATGAATTATGGAATCGCTTCTCCATAATGAAATGATAGAATCGTGTTTTTCCACCAATGAAGACAATTTATCATAAGACTAACTTCGTTAGTCGAAGAATGTTAATGGATACTAGGTTCATATAAATCATATTAAATTGAATTATAAACATATATCAACTCCTGATGAATTGTAGAATCGCTTCTCCATCATAGAATAATAATAGAATCATAGGATTTACCACCAATTCTTAGTATGTCATAAGACAAACTTTCTAAGTTTATTTTTATTGGGCTTTAGGTTGATGTTAATCATATTAAATTAATTATTATCATATAACAGTGCTGATTAATTTTGGAATCGCTTCCTCATAATAAAATGATATAATCAATTAGTATAATAATAGACAAACCTTGTTAGAAGAATCTTTTTCGACATTAGTTTGCTGTTAATCATATTAAATTTATTATAACAAGTGCTGAAGTATAAAGTGGAATCGCTTCCCCATAACAAAAATATTGAGAAGGGGGTAAAATAGACATCAACAAAGCGATTTTTCATTTTAAGAGGTCATTCGCATCAGTCTATTTCGGTAATAAATTGTAGTAAATAATTGGACATTTTTTTTTCTTCAGTAATGCAAAGTAAGTTGAAATGAACAAGTAATATAAAAAAAAAAAGTCAATTCCTACTTGAGTCAACAAAAAAATTTTATTTAATTTCTTTTTTATTAAATAATTACAATTAATATAAATATGTATATACATACGACAGAATCATAATATTAAGTGGCAAAATAGAAAGCTAATTTCTTTGCAATTTTCCATTTTCCTTTCTATCTATGGTGTTGGACTATTATTTTTTGTTTGTTACTATTTAATAATATTTGAAAAAACAATTACTAACATCAAGTATCATTCCCTACAAGTTCAAAAAAAAATGTATTTGAACTTTAGTCACCTTCTGAATAGAAAAGTATTTTATTAACGTTGTATTTGAACATAAATATAAATATATAGAGAGAGTGTGAACTAATGGTAGGAATTGAAAGAAGGCTCACATCTCCCAAAAAGATTTTAGGTAGTCCAACTTCAAATTCCGTTATTTTCTTCTAAATTCTTAATGGTTTGGTAAATAGGAAAAATTTTTTCTTTTACATATATATTTTTTAAAATGAGTATCGAACAACTTGGAAAAAAAAAAACATTTTAATATCACAATGAAATGGCATTTTTCTTTAAGAAATTGATGGGAGATAAAAAGAATATTAACAGAATACAGTGATTTAAATTAATAAATTACTCAATGCATTTTTTAACTGAATGTTTTTACTGAGAATACTATCAGTAAATTGACTAAAATTTCTAATTAAATTATTACTAAAATTAATAAATAAATAAATGTTAACGCATAAAAATTCCAAATATTTCAGTTATATAATACTTGCTTACTGTGTTTAAAAAGTGTTTTTTACTAATAAGGCCGAGTTGTAAATCTATATTTATCAAAATTACGATAATATTGCTTAATTGATAATAACAACAATATTGTCGTTATTGTTTTATTCTCATTGAAATTTATGCTGATTTACCTCAGATTATCAATTGTATCTTTAAAAACAAGTAATATAAAAAAAATTTAAGTCAATTCCTAACTTACTTCAGGTCAACAAAGAAAAATTTTATTTCAGTTTTTTTCATTAAATAATTGTAATTAATATAAATATGTATATACATATAACAACCACAAAAATTTTCTCACTTTTTTTTTGGAAAAAAAAAAAATCTTCATTCTAACCACTAAGCCACAATTGCTAACTCACTCTCGAAAATCATTTGGATGAAAATGTCTGCAAAAGCACAAATTTATCAAATTAATTAAATTTAATCAATGAATTAATATTTGAAAAAACTGTATTAACATCAAGTGTCATCCACTGCAAGTTTTAAAAAATGTATTTGAACTTGAGTGGAGGAATAAAAAAGTATTTTTATTAACGATTGAAAATTTGAACAAGATATATATAAAAAATATATAGGAAGAGTGTGAACTAATAATAGAATTGAATACAAACGAAAATAAATAAATAATAACAATGACTTACTTCGTTAGTCACGGCTAACAACTAAAATGCAAAGAACAAATTTAATGTACTAGAAATTTGAAGGCAGTACACACTACATTTCAAATTTAATCTTAGCTAAATGTACAAAAGACAAAATTTTTTCCATCTAAAGAAAATCTGTGAACCTCAGAAAGAAATCTTCTCGAAGAACATCTAACAATCCTTGCTTCCAAATATCAATAGCAAATGGTATCGAGGTTTGCTACTAATATTGGATATCAAGGATTATTATTGCATATTGAAATATTAAAGTTAAAAGGAAAACATTTAATGAGTAGAGAAAACAAAATCTTGTTTATCTGTTTTAAATAAACTTGATTATGCATAATTTATGGATAGAATAATAAGAGAAATTAATGGGAAAAAAACTAAGAAGATCTTGATTGACTATGACGAGGGAAATGGAAAATAAAAAGGAATATTTTAGGTAGATTTCATGCAAGTTTATGATTTGCCTTTGTCAATTAAATAATAAATACGGGAAAAAAAGATGACATTTTATAACCAAAACTGTAAGATATTTTTTTGTTCAACATATTGCTTGCACTGAAATAAGATGATAGTTCGCTAACTCACAGTTTTGAATCATCACAGTATGAACATAATGGAGAGGTAGCCAAACCATATCTGTAGAGAGTTTGGTTGTGATTTGGTTTGAAAACGAGGTTGAAGAGGTTTGTTTGAAAACACTCTTCGTTTTCTTCCTATTCGGAGGATACAGATGGTGATTACGTTTGATGATGCGAATGAAAATAATCTGTAGTGTATTTGTTGTGATAACATTAGCTTTGTCATGCATTGCTTTATGATGAACAATGATATCTTCCATAAAAGATTATCTCAAACAATGTGCCTTTAGCCCGAAAATCCACTAACACCTTAGTTTTAATTCCAGTATGTCCAAGGAACCCTCCACCTAAAAAATGATAGGTGAAGTAACATGTTCTACCTTAAAAATTAGATGATCCATCAATTTTATTACACTTGTAGATTGAAAATTGCCATTTCTGAAATTTCTATTCTATTTTCTGAATTCTATTATTGAAATTATTTGAAAATTGCTATTGCGTTTAGTGTTGAAATCTGTAATCATGGGCTTAAGTGAAAAAGTAAAGATATGTAATAAAAAGAACTTCAATCTCCAAAACCCTGTTATACGAGAAAATACTGGTTGCAAAAAAAAAAAAAAAAAAAAAAAAACTGAAATCTGCTCTGCAAATTTCAAATTATCATGGTTGAACATTAGAGGACGGATGAATAAGCTCAGAATATGCCAATGTTTAATAATGCAAGAGATATATGAAGCAATTGATTGAAATACCTAAGTATGGCCAAATTCAAATAGCCATATGAATATAGCAATGTTGAATAGGCCAAGAACTTCATGAAGAATGAATTGTTCAAGAATAAACAAAAGTAAGATAAATGTCGTCGCAAATTAAGAATGAGGTATTCCAATTTCTACAAGAAACGTTATCCCATTCAATAGCCAAAAAAGAATGTATCAAAGTTTGAAAATATTAGTCGTAAATGAAGAAGGAAGTATTCCAAATTCTACAAGAAACGTAATCACATGCAATACCCCTAAAAGAATATAACAAAGTTTGGAAATTCTAGGCATAAATGAAGAATGAAGTATTCCCAATTCTATAAGAAACACTGTAGCATTCAATACCCAAAAGAATATATCGAAGTTTGAAAATTCTAGGCATAAATGAAGAATGAAGTATTCCAAATACAATGAGAAGCACTATATAGCTCAATAGATATGGGAATTGCCAAAAGTGATAAATATGAAACTTCAAAAAAAAAAAAAATTGATCAACGCACGATGACTACTTATAGCCATTGGATATACAAATGTTTAAAACCCCAAGCCAAAACGTGAAAAGTGCTTCAAAACCATACTACAAAACACTTCAAGCAAAAAAGTCAAATTCTCCAGCAATTTCCAAAGGATTAATGTTATTCATAAACGTTAATATATAATTAATGTTATTCATAAGTATAAGTAAAAGCATCGCAAGATGGGAGAAAATATTAAACAACTTCACTTTTACAATATATGAATAACCCTAATCGGAAAAACTTTTGATGTTTGCCAGTTAGATAGCGTTTATCTGATTTTCAAAGAATTATAACGATGTAATAATAAATAATAATGATGCATAATGTAATGATGTATAATGTGCTAAAAGGAGTTGAAAGAAATAATTAATTGAATTGAAGGAAATGCTTAAGGGAAAACAATTTCAACTTATTTAAATAAACTATATCTTGCATTTTTTATTTACTGAATTCCTATTGTGAAATTTTTGTTGTTCAGATCTTTGTAATTTTCACTACATTTACATTAAAGAATATATAGTTCTTTTATTAACAATTCGTATAACAATATTATCAATTTTCTACAGCATTTTCCTTTAAATACTTCAAGGACAAATTTTGTTTACTGAAGGTGAAAGAAAGGGAAGTTTTTTCCTATTTTTAATTTTCAGTATGTATTACTTATCTGATATTAACAGATTTGATGAGTTTAAAAAGTATATGTACTGAAAAATAACAATGACTGCATTTATATGTCTGTCCTATGTCTGGTCAAATGATTTCTTCTACCAATTCTGAGCGCTGCAAGTGCTGCAATTGACCTTGGCTGCTTGCAAGTGACCAATTGACCTGCACTATTTTCACTTTGTTTTATCAGATTTTATTATAATTTGATGCTTTAATAAGTTTTTAAGCTAGGCTTTTTATAATATTTTTCCTCTTTTTATTACCTCAATTTTGATTTCCTCTTCAATTATTTTTTATTACCTTTCGTTTTTTCTCTTTTAAAATTTTATTTCTTACTTAAAAATTATAATAATAATAATATTAAAAAATTATATATACATATATATATATATATATATTTATTTATTTATTTATTTATATATATTATATTTATTTATAATATATATAAATATTTATTTTATATTCATTTATTTATTTATTTATACTAGCAGAACCCAGCATACGATGTCCTTCCCAAGAAAAATGCATTGTAGAAAATGACATATCCCAAATATATTCTCCCTGTTCAATATATGTGTATACTAATTTTCATGGATATCGTTTGAATGGTCTATAAGATGAAAATGTGCATCACCCTCTGGTGGCAAGTAATAAAAAGTGGAGAGCGCGAACTTATTTTTCCATTCTCGAATACATATAATTATCAATTTTCATAGCGATTGGTTTTCTTTTTTTTTTAAGGATAGCGACTATTCAATGTAATTTTTTAAAATCAACAATGTTATATTATAAAAATAGATAGTGTATATTGATGTTGACATACAGAGTTTCAATATTGTTAAAAGATGATATAGTGGGACAGTTTCCGAAATATTTTTTTTTTCATTTAGAATAAATGTGCAATTAAAAAACACACGACTGCAAGAACTGTATTAATGTTGAAAAAGATTCTTTTTATTTCTTCAATGAAGCAACAGCCAAAGTGGGCCGAAGAGTCTCTGCCCTACTGGCAGATTTCTACAGGAGATGTTTTTATTTTTATGGCCCAAGGTTCTATAGTCATATGAGACCGATCACCGGTTTAAAGTGGATTTCGAACCATAACAAACATCCATGGCACAGCCGGGACTCCGAACGAACGCGAAACCTGGCACTATGCACCTGGTTTATTAATATGTCATCAGTTCTATTCATTTTTTTTAATTAAAAATTTTAAATATTATTCTTTTAAGAACAAATATATTATTTATTAATAGTATATTATTTATTCTTTTTAAGAATAAGAATGAAATGTTAAAAGGAACAAAGGGTACTTTCGTATTAACGGTACCTTGGCGACAGTTGCGCCAATAAAGCACACACCGCCAACCGCAGTTTCAGATTTGGCGCCAATCTACACTTAAAGTTTTTGTTCCAAATACTAAAATAAATATAAAACACTTCATTTAAAAATCAAAACGCTTTCAAAATATTTTTATTCCAAATAATAAAGATTGGCGACACTTAAAACCGCCAAGTCTGTCGCCAAGGTACCGTTAATACGAAAGTACCGAACAAAGTATAAAAAAAAAAAACATTTTTTAAAAAATGCAAAGTTTAAAAACATTTCTATCTGCAGCTGTTTCTCATGTGTACCATTAATGTTGTGTTTTTGTGACCGTCAAAACATCTGCTTTGTCTCTGATTCATTTCCATAGCAGATATTGTAGAAACAAAAGCTTGATTAAAGTTATTCGCAGAAAAATATTTTTTAACTTTTGATGTATGTAGTGTTTTAAAATATTTAGCAATGTCACGCATGTTTACTTTAACTATTAATATTCTAATAAATACCTCATTTTTAATTTTCTATTATTTTTATGCTAATGAAAAAATTCTATACAAATATTTTCAATTTATTAATATGTTTTTTGTTGATATTTTTTAATTTTTGTTCTTTAATTTTTGCAATTCAAGAGACATTTTAAAATTAATGACTTGCGCTGTAATGTGTACTTATAAAGATGTTGAAAGACTTTATCTTTAGATGTGTGAAATATATATATTTAGTTATGTAACATAATTATTTTAATATTAAAATTATAATATTTTAACTATTTTTTTAATTTTTACTAATTTTTTTCTTTACTTTCATGTTGATGAAAAGTACTATTGAAAAGTTTTCCATTTATAAACTTGCTTTTGTTGATATTCTAATTTTTTTTATTCCTATTATATATTTTATGTGATTATTTAAAAATTATCTGTAAATCGCATGTTATTATGCAAAAAAAGTTATCATTTTACAATAATGAAATATCTCCAAATATTAAAAATAAATTATGCATAAAAGATTTTACAGTTTTGTGCCTTCTTGATTTAACGAGGTTGTATTAGTATAGATTTATTTATCTGATTAGGCTTTTTTTTTATATTTCAAATGATATTTTGTAATAAATTGAAAGTATATTTAGAATTAAGAAACTTACTATTAAATAACTGTTTAATAAATTTATCTGTTTACTTTGAAGATTATCCTTTATTTAAGAAAACAATATATAAGACATAATAAAAATATTTTGTAATTCATTTTTAGCAGTTTCATTTTATATATGCATATATTCTTATTATCATGTTCTTATATTAGTTAATTTTTATTTTAATGTTTTCAGCAAACAATCAATCGGCTAGCAAAATTATGCTTTTATGCATACGAATATGATTATTTGGTGGTATATCTGCATTACATTTTTGCTTACTAACTGACTTAATCTATGTGATGATATTATGCAAAGAGATTTTAAATTGTAATCAAAATATGATGTAATTTATTAAATGTGTATACTACAATTGAAACAAATGTAATAGAAATAAGTTTTGTTGTTTATTGATTAATAATCAGCCAACTATTGGCATTAAAAACTGAAAATTTTTTTTATTGGTGGTGAAGATAATAGATTATCAATTTAATTAATGAGAATTTTGAAATCAAACTATATCCGTTAATATCCTATATTAAAATATTTATGAAAGAGTTTTAAATCAAATTATGAAATATTTTCCTGAGCTTTAATGTATTTACACCTATAAATCTTACATAGATTTATATGAAGTCTTTCTATTTGCATTGATTCTTTATGACATCAAACAAAAAGTCTGTTTAGTTCCTCTGAGCTTTTTAAATGATGCACCTGAATACTTGAAGGCCATTCTAAGGATGATCTACCATCGTGATCCCGGTCAATTTTAAGTTTTATTTATACTTCACCAGGTGATCTCCAACCACCAAATTCTTTTTCCAACTCAATAGCACACGCTATGGTTAAGGCATCATTATTGCTGCATCCAACGATTTGGATACCATATGGCAACCCTTCTCTGTTAAATCCCAACTGGCAATGGGTAACTGGCAATCCAAGGACGTTGAATATTCCAGTGTAGCAAGAACCGAGAAGATAGGGAAATGTTCCCCTTACAAAAGGTGCCGTGTTGGGTAAAGTAGGTAGCAAAAGAACAGTGTTTTCATCGAGAAGTTGGTCGAATTTTTGAATCCATTCTTCAACCATCTTTTCATAGAAGGGTCTGTGACTTTTTTTATGAAACAGAGGAAAGTAACTGTTGATTACCATAAGTAGGCAGCCGAAAGAGAATACAGATTTTCCGAATATGTATTTCACCAATTCCAGCTTTATGTTTAATGGTGAACCTTTAGTCTTCTCAATAACGTCTATTGTAGATTCAATGAAAGGGAAGATTATGTTGAATGCACATCTGCTGGCATCCATCAGCCACGGCATCTTTACTTCCCTGATGGGCACTTTATGCGTTTCCCCGAAATAAGAAACAGCCTGTAAGAAAAAACAAGTAAAATAATCTTTTCAATTTTGTTTTAGTGGAAAATAGCAGTGCAGCAAAAATGTGTCAAAAACATTAAACGAGTTTCAAGACCATTGAGTTCAAGAATTATCCTTTGATTCAATTCTAAAAAAAAATATTTTGTTCGAATTTTTATAATATAATGGTCTTCTTCCCGATTTATAAATAAAATTATTGTTATTGATTTTAATTGATTGTTAATTTTGAGTGTTATAATGTTAATTTAAAAGTTTAAATATTCGAGTAAAAAAATTCAGGAATAGTTAAATATGTAAAAAACATTACATCAGTTTCAAACCATTTAATTCGAGACTTATTCTTTGATTCAATTCTAAAAAAAAAAATATATTGTTTGAATTTTATAATATAATGGCATTCTTCCCAATTTATAAATAAAATTATTGTTGTTGATTTTAATTGATTGTTAATTTTGAGTGTTATAATGTTAATTTAAAGTTTAAATATTCGAGTAAAAATTCAGGAATAGTTAAATATGTAAAACATGACATCAGTTTCAAGACCATTTTAATACGAGACTTATTCTTTGATTCAATTCTAAAAAATATATTGTTTGAATTTATAATATAATGGCATTCTTCCCAATTTATAAATAAAATTATTGTTGTTGATTTTAATTGATTGTTAATTTTGAGTGTTATAATGTTAATTTAAAAGTTTAAATATTCGAGTAAAAAATTCAGGAATAGTTAAATATGTTAAAAACATTACATCAGTTTCAAGACCATTTAATTCGAGACTTATTCTTTGATTCAATTCTAAAAATAATATATTGTTTGAATTTTATAATATGGTGGCACTCTTCTCTATTTATAAATAAAGTTGTTATTATTAATTTTTTAATTTATTGTTATTTTTGAGTGTTTTAAAGATAATTTAAAGTTCAAAATGCGAGTAAGAAATTCAAGGAAAGTTATATATGCCAAAAAAGAAGATGCTTACATTTGCCAAACCAATTGCTATCTCTTTTTCAACAGGGGGAGCTAAAGGACTGTAGAATTCTTTTAAATAAATAATTTTCAGTTTTTCAAAGTTTACCTGTGAAAAAGGGGAAAAAAAGATAAATTTTATAACTTAACTTTATAACATACAAAAGAGCAGCTGTTAAAGATCCTGTAATGATATAACAGCTAATTTCTGTTATGAAAGCTAATTACATATTTTTGTATAATATGCTTAAACTTTTCACCAGTTGATAGCTTTTAAAGATAAAATTAAAAAAAAAAAATTATAACAATAATAATATTCTTCTAGAAAGTAATAAATAAAACAAAATGAAAAAAGAAATATCAAAAGAATTTCTAATTAAAGAGGAAATTAATTAAAATAATGAACATATAGTTTTCATTTCGGACACTATTGAGTATATAAAATTAATGTATTTAAATATATGTTAATTAAAAAATATATAAAAAATATATATGTAAAAAATATATCTATCTATCACATATGTATGGATATGTTAATATAAAATACAATACAATATAGGTACATATAACTACAGTTTAATTTATAACTTTATATTAATGTATTTAATTGCAGACGTTCAATAAAAATTGACCAATAAATATAATATGAGCGGATTGATCCGCAATATAGATAAAAAAAAAACGCATTGTATCAGAGATCTAAAAGTTAATTCCTCTTAATGACTTGGGCATGTACTCATTATTGATTGTTATAGAGTTTTTACTGACTAGCGAAGAGATAATATGCGTAGGAGAAGTCTAGTGGAGATGAGTTATTGCCGAAACATCTACAGAAGTTTCTAGCGGGCTTTGTTACGAACAATTGCTGACGTCAAGCTCCTTGCTGTAAAACGGATTCTCACGTAAAACCTGTGGAAAGCGTCTCACTTTGAGTATGGTCCAGAGAGAGGGACAGACACGTTTCAGTTAGCCAGTGTTGATCATGTCATGGCTCCATGTAGAGAATGCTGCTGATATATTTAATCCCTTGGGATTTTTTTGTAAATATCGGGAATGTGTTATTGTTGCCGAACAATAAATTTTATGTTAAAAATAATAAGCTGAGGTTGAATGTTTCGAATTATTACAGACCGCACACGTTTTACTCATCAACTTTCGAACGATTTAAACGAATTTTTTCGATTTTCTTCGCATGATTTCTAACCACTGCTTTTAGTATCAAAGAGACTCGATTAAAACTCTGAAAGTATGTATACAGGGCAATCCATCGACGGCTGCTTAAGGAAAGTTTCCATGCGCACACGCATACAACACATAAATGCAGAGTAGTTAGCTATAATAATCTTTCATTACCCTTTTCTCGTCAGGTGATTGGTTGGTGTTTTAGTGATAAGTAATAATCCTGATTAAGTCACACATAACATACACAGGGTTGTAAGGGTAACTCTCCCACTTGATTAAGTCGCACTTAACATGCACGGGATTATAGTAGTAACTGTCTCACCACTTCCCCCTAACAATCCTTTTTAAGATTATAGATCTTTCTAAACACTTTTCTAAGGAGTAATTACTTATCTTTCTTTCTTGTGTTTCTAATGTATAAATCTCAATGAAATACAGTTTCCTTAATGCCGAATGTCTTACAAATCTTGCAGCATTCGTTGATGAATGCTGTAGCCTTTTAAATTATTAATCTTGTGTAAGATAAATAACTATCCATCCTGAGCGGGGTTTTTAAATAACTAACTAAATACCTCTGTTCTTTGAAAGAAATGGACACTTTCAAAAGAAAACGGCTCATATCCATTTTTTAATTAGTTTATTAAAAAAGTATAATTATATTTTTTATTAATCCTTGTAAGTCTTTAATTATTGGTACAAAGATATTGTTGAGAATGTCCAGAAATAAATCGGTTACTCGATATATAAGATGGCTGGCGATCGTATGGATGTACATTATATCATAAACTGATGCTGCTAGACGCCCTAATGTACTTTCGTCCAAAGATCCAAAGACTATGATTAATTCCAATACAAAAATTCAATTTCAAGGAGACTCAAAAAATGTTACAGTCTTAAGGAGATTCACAGCAGGCTAGAAAAGCAATCATAATCTTGAGGCTTGCTTTCTAGTTATTTTAGCTTAAAGGAGGGCATACACTGAGTCTCAGCTAATTTACGGTAATTTTGCTACAACAGTGAGGATAATAAACTAGTTCGGTACGAAGACGTCTGCACAATCAAGGAACTTCTGCAAAACGACATCTTGTGTGAGTCCCTCTGAACAGACGACAGTGAGAAATGCCAGTTTAAAATTTTAAAATACCGACACTATACAGCAATTTGCTTCTGTACTTTTCATAGTTTGGGGTGCGCAGAAGATCTATCTCCCGTGGTTCACCTGGTAACACTTTTTAGTGGCAAAAAGATCTGCAACTTGGCATTATTGTTAGATTAATGAACTCTGTCTCAGCATGTTTTGTTGTATTATTTTGTTGTTGTTGTATGTTGTATGTTTTTTTTTTCGTTGTTCTTTTTGTTGTAACTGTTCATAATCTGCCATTGGATATATATATATATATATATATATATATATAAAAAAAAAATTTTCATAGTTGAATCCAGATTTCTTTGATGAGAGTTACATGTCGCTTACTGATCTGGAGCTATCAAGACTCTAGATATTACAGATCCAGTATTAATGACCAATTCAATAAAAAAAGGTGGTGGAATCGTGGTTTAATGTGAAATTTAGATGGGTAGTCAAACAGACTGGCACGTGCCCCATGAAGTAACTGTGACTGCTGTGAGATATTAGGGAAAAATCTTTGTTACTTATGCTAGATCACATATTGCTATTGTTGATAATGATTTCAACTCAGTGAATGATTCACAGAGTCACACTTGTTGAAAAAAAATCTTGTGAATAAAGTGTTTTAATAAATGGAATGGTTAGCTCGATCTTAGGACCTTAATTTCATAACGCTTCTTTGG
Organism: Caerostris extrusa; assembly: GCA_021605095.1. Classification (NCBI taxonomy): domain Eukaryota; kingdom Metazoa; phylum Arthropoda; class Arachnida; order Araneae; family Araneidae; genus Caerostris; species Caerostris extrusa. The sequence continues at coordinate 12,439 of BPLR01005043.1, forward strand.
AACGCTCTCGGAAGACATATTTTTTGAATTCGTTAAATGAGTTGGAAAAAATTGTTCAATGTCAATCTTTGCTCATATGTAAAATAACTTAATTGGCCATTCTATCGATGATCAATCAAAATTGATTGCAGCAATGCATTACACCTAGGAATATACAAATACCTTATTAAAACCCATTTATTTAATTTTTTCTAAATATTATGTTTTTAATATTCACCTTGTTTGAAAATCAGGCATAAAAAGAAAAAAGAAACAGCGAGTATTTTACAGATGAAATTAATGGGTTACTTACATTATTTTTAAATTTAACAAATATTCAAGAAAACCTTTAAAAAATGGAATTGCACAAAAATTAAAATTGCTGTTTTAAATACAACCATTTATTTCATCGTTTTAATAAAAATATTAACTTAATAGAAAATTAACATTCTTTATTTAATAGTGTAGCTTTAGATTTGCAATTATTAGAAAATAATTATAGCTATTACCTTCTGACCAAAGTTTAATTTCGCGCCCCTTTCGGATGACAAGATTCTCATGCCAACGACCAGGTCTTCAGCATAGCGACACATGGGACCGGTGACACCGCACTTCATTATTTCAGTATCAAATATCAAGGGGGTTGCAGACGGCATTTCGGGCGGAAACGATCCACCATTTGGCACTAATCCTGCAAAACAAGTGGGAAGAAAACATAAGGTTTTATAAATGTTCAACAAATTCTTCGAATCAGTAAATAAAGTAAATGGTGGAGCAGAAAAGACTAATAGTATTTGAAATGAAAATCAAAGAATTTTTAGTAATAACAAAGAATTTTTATCAGCCATCGATAAGTTTAATAGAAATTTAATTAATTAAAAATGATTTAATAGAATCATTAGAAAAATAACAGAAAATTATGCCAGAAGTTCTGAAAATTGTCATTGGACAATTTACTTGACTCCCTCATTGGTGGAGTTGATGACTAAAAACAGGTGTAATTTTCTGGGTTTGGCAACAACCACAGGTTGAATGACAGCCTTTAGTTTAAGGACGTGGTTGATTGACATACACTGTTGATTTCAAATAATCTACAAGAAAAAAAGGAGGAAATCGAAAGATAAAGTGATTCAAAATACCTCCTCACAGGATTTTTAAATTTTTTGGGAACATCCATTAATAACTCAACATTTAGAGCAAACCTAAAGATCTGAATAGTGATATCATTCTATTTAAAATAAATATTGGTTCAATCATTGCCTTTTGCAAAGTTCTGTATCGGTTTGGTTTGTAACTCTATGGTCATTAATACGCTTTTATTAGCTTCACCTGTATGTTTGTATGTATGTATGTAACTGACTTTTTCCCCTGGAGATCTGTTTCTCCTCACATACACTATTTAAGCTGCAAAGAAACATTTACAGGCATCTTTCAGAAAGAAAACAGTTGATTCTTTTTAAGGCACTATCATATTAGTTTCACCTGAATGTTTGTTTGTAACTGACTCTTTGGGCTCGATTTTGCCCTACTTTAAACGATCAGATTTAATTTAAAGGTTGTAGACTTATGAACGACCAACGACACTAAATATTTTGATAAGTTTATTATCTCATCATGATTAAGATCGCCAGGATTAGAGAATTTATTTTAACTTATGAAGAGCAATTTAACCCATGTAGAATGAAAGTATTCAGTAAGGACATTCAAACCTACGTGGGAAAATGGATGAGCGCCTGACTACGGATCAGGAGATTCCCTGTTCGAATCCTGGCTGGCTCGACATATCCGCATTTAGCCTTTGTTTTACTTACAATTACACCTCATTTAAATATTATAGTTTAAAAACATTCTTTTTTAATCCCACTAAAAAGTAAAAAATTAATTAATAATTTAAAAAACTAAAAAATCACGCCTTTAGAGTTAATCAAACTAAAAAGTAAAAAATAAATTAATAGTTTAAAAAAACTAAAAAACACGCTTTTAGAGTTACTCGATCTAAAAAGTGAAAAATAATTGTTAACATAACAATAAAATGACTGACGAGAAAATGAATGTCACTGTTCTAAAAGCGTGGGGTGCTTTGTATGACATTTTTAAACTAACTCTGCACTTCGGAATGAAACTAGTGAAAAATTATAACGATTGAAATCGAGCACCCTACGCTTTTAGAATAGTGATATTCATTTTCTCGTCAGTCATTTTATTCTTATGTTAACAATTATTTTTTACTTTTTAGATCGAGTAACTCTAAAAGCGTGTTTTTAGTTTTTTTAAACTATTAATTTTTTTTTTTGCATACTTTAGACTAATTAGACCGGAACCTACAGTTTAACGTGGATTCCGAACCACTAGCAAGCATCCATGCCAGGTTTCTAATCTGAAGGCTATGGTACCACAAGTCAGAGCACTAGCCATTTGCCATCAGATCACTACAAAATTCAGCATCAGTGTAATGTTTCGTTCTGTATTTACTATTGCGGTATTATAAGCTATCTAAAAATAAATAATATGGAATGGAGTTATTGACGTCACCTTTAATTTTAAGTTACCTTATAGAAGAAAATCACACATCTATACGCCAAATAACAGGAGAACCTCGGCATATAGGAAAATTAACTATTCCGGAAACATTCTTTAATGATTTTTTTACTAAAGAACGAACTATCAAAAATCATATCTTATTTATTCCATTCCATTCATCAAAAAAAAACAAAAATTAATTTCGTTGTAAAGTTTGTTTTTATCCACAAAATAAAATTTTTTGAACTTGTCAAAATAATGTTAAGCTATCAAGTGACAAATAAATCTACCTGAGGCACAATGAGTTCCATCTATAAATATTTTATAGATAGATGGCATCTTTTGTTTGCATGAGTTACTAATACAGTTGTTATTGCAACATTAATTCCTCATATGCTCGACTAATTATTGACTCTTATTCCCATTAGCTTTTTATTTCTTAATTTCGAATTAAAGTTATTTTGATTTGAGACGTTTATGTGATTCTTTAGTTGTGTGTATTTCTTGGAACAACAGCATCACATTAAGTATTCTGGTACATTAATTACACCACCATCCAACGGATATGGAAATATACCGAATGAGAAATCTTTATCTAGAAAGTTGACAAACCATATTGTATAAATGGCACATTCTGTGGAATAGATTATCTCCATAAAGATTATACGGATTACTTTTATGAACTTAGGACCTGAATGGCCGAGTGGCTAGCGCTCTCGCGCTCGGTACTACAGGTTTCGGGTTCGAGTCCCGGCGGTATCATGTTTGTAGTGTTTCGGAATCCACTTTAAACCGTAGGTCCCGGTCTAATATGATCGTAGAGCGTTGCGGGGGCATTGTTACTCCGCGTCCGTGGCTTATCTTCAAGTTACACGCGGCCCCTGGGTAATGCAAAGTGAGTAAGGTCTGGGCAGCGATTGCCTTAAGGCATCCAAGACCAAGCTGTCTATGTGTTTGCCAGATGCATTAGAAAGAAAAAAAAAAACTTTTATGAACTTCTAGAGTACAAAAATTATTAGCAATTTCGGCTTTATCTGACTTGCCGACAATTTTAATTGATTGCAAAAGTAAAAAAGGTTGGCTTGTACAAGAAGTTCAAACAACGTTTTATCAGAAAAAGAACACACCATGCTTTCATCCACTATGATTCTGAATAACTTTGACGATGTCAATAGATCAAAGGAAGTACAAGAACAGGTCCTTTATGCTGTATAAGGTTTAAGTGTTTCATCGTGTCGTGATAGTTACTTCGTAAATTTAATACCATTTATTAAATTATTTATGAAAGAAGATTTTAAACAAATTTTTTTAATAATAACTCTTTTTACATTCAAAAACTTCTTCTTAGAGAAGGTTGAAATGACAATAATCCTGAAATAAATCAAAAGAGCATACATACAATAATTGCTCGGGCTGCCATCTAGTGTGCTAGATTAAAACAACTAAATTTGAAAATTATTTGTAAGGCATCTTACCTATGCTAGGTTTGTGGGAAAATATTCCATTGAAATGAGCTGGAATTCTAAGACTTCCTAGAAGATCGTTGCCTAATCCAAACACTGAAGCTCCGGCACCAATCAAAGCTCCTTCTCCGCCTAAAAAAATAGAAATTCGTTTTGCAATATTTTATTTCCAATGGCAAGACAAGTACAAGAAGAATAAAAAATAGTAATAATAACAAAAATAACAAGGAAAAAAATACAAAAGAATAAATGTCCAGAAAATGCACAGATGACCGAAGTCATTGCCTTAAGAGTTCTCTCGCACGCCAGTAAAGCGCTGTCTCCGAGTCGCCGTCAAGTACCGCACATCGTTGGAGGTGGTCTCTGTTCATTGGGTCACTTGAACCACATAGGGGGCAGTCAGGATTCGAAAATATTTTAATGCGATGGAGATGTTCTGCTAGACAGTCATGGCCAGTCAGAAGTCGGAACTGGGCGACAGCATGCCGTCGCGGATTGCTGGGTATTGCTAAAAGATCTTCAGCTCTCGTTTTGCAATGTACATGATACAAAATTTTACTATAAATTATAAATCATAATCAAAATATCATATTTAAATTAACGTAAAACAACTCGTGGCCCTCTAGTAACAAGGGCAGCAAGCGTGAAGGAGTGCTTTCGTAAACGAGGAGACTCGGTGACGATTTTGACAATGTGTGAAAGTGTCTCCATTCGACAGTCTGGCTGCTTGATGAGAGTTTCTTGGTATATTTTTATATGAAAACGAAAGTATAAATAAGTAATATACATCGTTTTCATTATTCGCATTTAATAAGGAATTGTTCTGTATTATCAAATGTTTAATTGAATTATATCACGATAAAATACATCGGAGATTTACAAAACTCTTTCATTGAATAATTTTAAAAGGTTATTTCAGCAAAATATTTTTAAAAAATTTGATTTAACAATTTGAAAAGTTTCGTCATTGAATGATTTTAAAAATGGCTTGATTGAATGCTTTTAAATGATACTTTATTTAAAAAGTTAGGAAATAAATCGCTTCAAATCCAAATTGCAACTATCTGGCATGTTATTGCTACGAATTAAAGCATAACTTGCATTTTTGTTTCAAAAATTTTTTCAGTTATTTTTAATGTTACTAAATGTTTATCTGTGGTGCTCAGTGACACAGATTTCTGGTTGGAGGACGGCAGTGCCATGAATGTTTGTAGTGGTTCGTAATCCATTTTAAATCGTAGGTTCCGGTCTAATATGAGTCTAGAACAGGGGTGGCCAACCACGGGCAATTTCGGAACTGCATTATAACTCCGCGGGCCACATATAAAATTATGTATCCCCATATCAGATTTAGACCTACTACAGATATTTTTTGGAGTGAAAAAGTGAAATATAATGAGCTATTATTATTGTGTTTAATATTATTCTTGCATGTAAACATAGATAATGTAATAATAATGATACTAAACGCATATTGTAAACATATAACACTAAACGCATATTGCATATATTACACTAAAGATGAAATATAAAAAATACATATATATATATAATGAAATTATTAAAAACTATTTATTTTACTAGTGCGATATTTGTTTCTCCACTCTTTCAATTTGCTTTTACGAATCGATCTCAATTTGGGTATTTGCACATCGTAATTGGTGTTGCAAGCCAGCGTCCGTTATGTTCGAGCGTGTTTTGTGTTGAATCAAATTAATTTTTGGAGGGAAAAAAAAAACAGCCCACCGATTCTCAGATGCAAGTTGAACCAAAGGCTCTAACAAATTTTTATGTCAGATTTCTCAAATATCTAGCGATGGTCACTGCGTTTGAGGTCACTTAAAGTGAAACATAGAACCTGTTATATTAGATTTTTCAAGATGCTGGAGCATCATGAGTTCGACAGAATATAACCTAATTATTTTGCAAACTTATAAATAAAACAGGCAATATCTGTCCTATATTCGCAAGTATATTATTTTAAAATCAAAATTAATTTTTTTTTCATAATTTTGACAGTTAATTTTTGAACATATGGATGCACACATAATGTATATTTTTTAATACATTGGTGTTCACTACTTTGGCCATTATAAAATAAGTATATTTTGTAAAAGTGTGATAAATCTCACGGGCCGCAAAATTGTTCAAGACAGGCCGAGGGTTGGCCACCCCTGGTCTAGAGCATTGGGTGTAGGGTGAAAACTCTACCCTATAAAACGAAAACTTCTCGTGTTTCAAAATCTGCCAGCAGGCAGAGGGTCTTGCCCCACCAAGGGGCCGTTGAGCCAATGAAGAAGAAGAAGAAGAAATGTTCATCTACTTACCGCTACTTCCACCACAAGTTCTATTTGTGCCATACGGATTGCGGGTCATTCCGTGTACGTTGTTAAGGGTTTCCAAATTAATTGCCGCTTCAGGCACGTTGGTGGTGGCAATAACAATGGCTCCCGCATTTTTCAACAACGCAACGCTCGGGGCGTCTTCGTCAGCTCTTTGGTGTTCGAAATATTTGCAACCGCCAGTGCATCGAAGACCTAAGACGACAAAGACATAAACATCATAGCATCATCTTTTACCTTCAAAGACAGTTTATTAATATTAAGCATAAATTTGTTGTTCAATAGTATGACATAATGTACGCATTGAAAATATTGATACACGAAATGTAAGAGTATAGTTAAGAGAGGAAGACGAAAAGTATTGTATGGTAACAGCAAATTTGGAAGTGGAAGATTTAATGAAGATCTAAGACTATACAAAGACATATGACTCATAGTATATAATCGTTTACCTCCAAAGACAGTTTATTAATATTAAGCATAAATTTGTTGTTCAATAGTATGACATAATGTACGCATTGAAAATATTAATACACATAGATCTATAGTTAATGAATAGCAAAGACAGAAAGGCAAAAAAAGTATTATCGTGCTGGCAACAGCAAGTTTGGCGACAAGGGTGGTTGAAGGCTTTAATGAAGTTTCTAATAACGAATAAGAACTTCGCGGAAGATGTAACAACAACAATCATTGTAACATCAACTATCCTTTTTCAAACTATCTAAATCTTTGGTTGAGTTCTATACACCAAGTTACGAATTGCATCAAAATACGAAATTTGCCAGATTAAACATTGCCTTGCCAAATGTATTGATCATGTTGACAAACTTTGGGAAAACATAGTGGATTAACTTGAAATTTATAGAAAATAATAAAAACATGCACATAACATCTACAGAAAACTAAGACACTCCGTGTGCTCTCCATTAGTCAATTATCGCTGTAATTGTCTTCTTCTAGTGCAATCATTTTAACTGAATTGATGGGTTTTTTTTTCGTGACAAATAAATTGTTGTTAATCTATTGGAACTTTTCTACTATCTTATTAACTATAAATGCAGTTATGTATGAATTTTATTATTGCTTCTGTTCATCTTTTAAAAGTTACATTCTGACATAAATTTTATTTCGAAATAAAATTTGTTTTTATTTTGTGAAAATCAATAGCCGAAGAAATGTACAGGTCAGTTATATTATTATCCAAATTGAGATTCAATAGGAAATTGCATGTTAGCGTGCAGGAAAACTGAGTGTTAAATCAGAGGATTGCCAGTTGAAAACACTTCTTTCAGAAACAAAATTCGATGGCGTTTGTACCAAATTATTTAAACCGTCTTGCAAAAGATAGTCAGACTGTCTTGCGGCAGTTTTTCTGGTTTTTACTTACGTAACCCAATTAAGAGACTATACGATGCTCATCAAAAAATTACAATATTGTACAGAATCGTGAATTTCTTTCTGATTTATTCTAGTAACAATAAAAACTAAAAATATCTATTTTAGTAAGATAAATTCAAACAAAGGTTAAATTGGTTTAAAACCAAACTTTGGACTCCATAATAAAATAAAGTGAATCATATTCTTTAATATTAATGTGTAAAGCTTATAAAAGTAAACTGGTTCTTCGACATTATTAGAAAACGGTTGCTTCACGTGCCTTTGACCATGAGTAAGCTTTTTATAGAGATGGGCAATCCCAGCAAGGGTTTCTCTTCTTCGAGTTGCTTTCCTGTGTACTTCCCGGAAGCGAGGAGCGAGTCCACTTCCCTCGCCTTCTCCAGGGCATCCTCGAAGCAGCGGTCCACCGTCGCATTGATGAAAGGCTCGACTTCCTGGATCCTCTGGATGTAGGCCTGCACGATATCCTCGCTCTTCGTCTGAAAGGAGAACACACATGAATGAAAATTTTTTGTTTGGGTAAATATTGGACATCAGTATCAAGGACAGATATGATTCCATGGGACAAGATTCTCTTCGACTGTATTTTTTTTTATCACAACCAAAATCAGACACAAAAATGATAAACTGTTTTGAAAATATGTGTTTTCATTTTTACAATCGGTGAAGAGATGAATGAGTATCCTTATACATGAATCAGACGACTGGAAGGGGTTTTGTGTCTTTGTGCGAGGAGATGGGGAGACGGTAATGAATTCGTAGAGGCGAATCCCTGGTGGTGGTATTTGAATATTGCTGTGTTTCAGTGACGGTACAATGTGAAAAAAGATCCTTGTGTGTTAATCTCTTTAAAATTGTTTATAACTCAGAATTACTGTCAGTTTGGAATAACCTAAGATCAAAAGAAGCTGTCAGAAAATATTTTGATTGGGCAAATATTGGAGATCAGTCACAAGGAAAGGCATGATTCCATGACACATTCGCTTCAACTGTGCTTTTTTTTTTTTTATCACACTCAAAATCAGACACAAGTATAATAAGCCGTTTTGAAACAATATTTTACTTTTCACAATTGGGCCTGAAATGATTTGGTGAACAGCGCGATGACAAATCAAAAATATTCTTGCCTACCTCAGAGATGTACATAACAAATCTGATGATCGGGAAGCACTTTTGTTGTGGGAGGAGATAGAAGGAGGCCATGAGAACTTAAATGCGACTCTCTGGTGATAATATTTGAAAATTGCTGTGATTCAGTGATTGTCCAAAGCAAAAAAAAAAAAAAAAATTTTGGTGGGTGATTTCCTTAAAGCTCTGAATTACTACCAGTTTGGAATAAACTACTGTCAAAAGACTTGCCATTTTAAATTACAAATAAATTTTAATTTTAAATTTAAAAAAAAAAAAAATTCCCATGCTCTTAACAAGTGAAGTAATTGAAACAAATCGTATAGTACAATATTGTTACAGTTACAATAGGACTTGTTACCTTTTTAATGCACTACTTTTAGCGAAGTAAATGAAAATTTTATTTTCAAAAATAGAAGTCTTTGTTAACTTTTTAACTACGAACACAAATTAGAAATATTCACAAATCTATGAAAAAATCTTTTCACTTGTTCACTTGTAAGAAAATTCATAGATTACTAGTTAACAGAATCACAGAAAAATAAGTTATAGTAATTTTAATTCATAGAAATGGTAATTCTATTGTGATTATGTAGCTCATAACGCATTGTATTGGGTTGACTGAACCACAGTAGAAAAGAAATAGAATGTTTTTTTTTTAATGTGTAAGAATGCTTTTTCTAGAAAGAACTTTTTTATAATGTTTATTTCCCCTGCTTTCAAGCAGCGAAGTAATCGAAACGAACAGTATAGTACAATACATTTACAGTTACAGTTGGGACTCGTTGCCTTTTTTTTTTTTTTTTCATGCACTATTTTTTTACGAAGTAATATGCAAATTTTGCTTTCAAAAATAGAAGTTTTCGTTAATCTTTTAACTACAAACACACACAAGAAACATGCAAAAATCTATTTAAAAAATAATTTTTTTTTTTTTAATGTGCGAGAAAATACATAGATCACTCGCTAACAGAATCACAGAAAAATGAGTTATAATAAATTTAATAGATAGAAATAGAAATTCAACTATGATGCTACTGCAGCTCATAAAGCCATGTACTGGATTTACTGTACTACAGTAGAATGCTAAGACGAAACCTTTGTTTTCAGTAGTCATTTGCATACTTCTACTCTATGATATAAACCCTTCAAGTTTTTAACATGTGTCTCATGTTACAAACTTGATGTTTCATGTAACTTTATGTAACATCAATAGAATTATGAGTATTCTCATGTAATTTCATGTTACATTAAGTTCTTAGTCTTTTTATTTAATTATTATATACATGATTCATGCTAAGCTTAACTTTTTCATGTTTTATTCAATTATAATATACATCGACAAGCTTGTCGCCAATTTGGCGATATTTTTTATCTTTCTCTTTCTACATTAAGCATTTTTTACAAAACAAAAAAAAAAAAAAAAAAAAATTTTTTTTTTTTTTCAATAATTCAAATAAATTATTAAATTTAATAAACAAGAATTCACAAAAATTAAAGATTTAATTATTTACAAGAAATTTTTGTGATATGAATTATTTTACGACTTATTTTACATTGCACTGCTTACCTTGCCTTCACGTATTTCCTCCGCTAATTGTGTTGCTGATTTTAGAAGCAGGGGATCTCGTACTGGGGGAACAGTCTTCCCTTTACCGCCATATATAACATGCAATACATTGTTTACAGTGAAACGCAAAACACCAAACAGTGCATCTCCTATCCTATAAAGTACCGACTCTTTTATAAAAGTGGTAACTTGGTTTTCGGTATGCATGTAGAAACTCTGCAAAGGAAATAAAAACTGATTAAAAACTCAAAATAATGTCTAAAAAACACTAATTCAAAAATTTGACAAAAATTTCTCTGATAAGTGAAGAAATTTTTTTAAAAAGAAAAGTAAGAAATAATGACGCTATTAGAAGTTTATCCTACATTCCTTTTTTAAAATATGCTAGTTCGAAATCCATGGCAAGAGAAAGAAGATTCAACTTCAAACAGAATGTGACACTTGATAAAAAAAAAACAAGTAATATGAAAAAAAAAAAAAAAATTTTAGTCAATTCTACTTTTTTTTTCCACTATATTGCAGAAAAGTCCTTTACAAAAAAAGTGGAAATTTTCCTCTTTCATCTGGAGCCATCTATTATTAGATACATGCAACTTAAATCTAACAAAAACTAAAATTAATGAATGAATTAATATTTGAAAAAACTGTATCAGCATCGAGTGTCATCCACTACAAGTTTAAAAAATGTATTTGAACTAGAGTGAATGAATAAAAAGTATTTTATGAACGATTGAAAATTTGAACAAGATATATATATATATATATAGGGAGAGTGTGAACTAATAGTAGGAATTGAAAAAAAGATGATACCTGGTGTTGTTGATGATGTCTTTTTAATGATGGGCACTACTTCAGTCTGAAAGTTTTTAATTCAATATTATTTATCCAAGGTTCTTTATTGCTTAAAAGGATTTTCAATTTTAAACCGCGTACTTTATTAATACACTTCTTTACTATTTTTAGTACTTGTTCATCAAAATCACAGTCAAGGCTAAATACAGATAACGTTTTACCTATGAACTTATATCTCTCTCGCTATCGTGCGATTTGGGAGAATGAACCTTGAATATTGATAAAAATAATTTTTATCTTCCATTGTTACAAATCGAAATGTCTAATATCCAAATGGCACTGTATCAGAGTTATTTAATTTACGTTATCTTTTATCAACATCAAACATGCATATTTTATTAGTTTTATTTACCTAGATATTTCTTTCGTCTTGTATTTTTTCAAAAAAAAAAAAAAAAAAAAAAAAAAAAAACCAGTAAGAGATACAGTAATATAAAAAGTTATCTCTGTTCTTATATCTGTAAATGGTTGTTGGTTTAGAATACTAGTATATCCTTTCATTGAAATTTTATATGCAAAACATAATAATTTGAATATCTAGAAATTGTTCAAAATATTTTACGTTCTCAGAATTACAAATTTCTAAAGGAATATTACACAGTTCGTATAGTTTGAACAGTTAATGTTTGCTTGTTATAATCTTTTTTTTTTTTTTTTTTTAATACAGGTAATACCCTTCTTAGTTAAATTTTAAAGGCCTATTTTTTTCACTCCTAAGTTCAGTATTTTTGAAAACTCAGATTTATTGTTATAGATCTACGTAAACAGATATTAGAAAGTTTTTGCATAACGTTTTTATCGTCCGATATTTTTCTTCCCAGCGCGCATGCTCATAGGAAACATTGTACCTATTGCGCATGCATATCTGTAATACTGCACCACTGAACTATTCCTATGAGCATGCGCGCTAGGAAGAAAAAATATCGGACGATAAAAAACGTTATGCAAAAATTCTCTATTATCATCATTTTTAACATTAAATGCATATATTTCTTTACATTATCTTGTTGTGACGCCATCTATTAATTAACTTTTCCACGATAAATATTTTTAAGTGTCTGCTTATGAGCATAAGTATAATATTTATCACATTCATTTACAAATCCCATATTTTATATAAAGTGGATTCTCTTTTATTCTTTTATTCATGGATTGCTATTTAATATATTGGATAGTAGATTTACAGGGCTGGAATTTCAGCCCTGTAAATTATTGCCCATACATTCAATTAATTCTTGCGATTCTTTAAATTTATAACCAATTTTTAAATCTTCTGACACCATAGACAGAGTCGATTCGAAAACTTTGAAAAACCTTTATTAAAATGAATTATAGATAAATGTAGAACAAATGGATTATTTAAAAAGACACATATTATGATTAAATTGTTGGTTTTTTTCTTATTTGGAGATTTTAAACTTATTATAGATACAAATACTGGATAATTTGATATTGGTTACAGATTTTGATAACTAATTTACAAGAATAAACAATATATAGAATTCATAAAATATTTAGAAGAATATTATGGTTCTGTAATTCCAGGAACCAGGGAATTACATAACAGAAATCAGACATTGATAATAATATGATATATAATAAATCTAAAAAGTGTTTGAAAAAGTGAACTTTTTATTTTGTATTTACTTAAATTTCTACATAAAAAAAATAAGAATATTATAGAATTATATTAAAATTCGGTATTGTATAAAAGTGGATACAAAAGTAAGACTAATTTAAAAAGTATTGCATAATGGGAGAAAAAAAAAGAAAACTTCAATTTCCATAATTTATGGATACCCCCTGATTGGAAAATTTTTAGTGTTTGCTAATTAGCCGATGTTTATCTGATTTATAATGATTATAAGAGTTATTAATGATGAAACTCAAATTAAAAAGAACATTTAAAAGGAAAATAATCTCAATTTATATGATTTAACTCAATATTAAATGTTTAAATCTTTTTTAGATTTTGTAGCTCATATCTTTATAATCTTAATGCTATTTACATTACATGATATATCATTCTTTAATTAACGATTGTAATACAATATTTTCAATTTTCTATATGACGTGACATTCGTCCTTCAAATTCTTCAGGGACCAATTGTTTTAATAAAGGAAAAAAATTTACTTTTTGGCTACTCATTATTCATCTCCCTTATTAATGGTAATTAAGCAAGCTAGAAAAATAAACATATAACACAATAACAATGACATGCATATGGTGTTCAGCGTTGATGCAAAATGATATAAATAAATAATAAGTAATAAGTTCAGTGGATTTATACATGTTTCTTGTTTATCTTGCAAGAGTTAATAATGAAATTTCTATAAAGAATGAATTTTTATTGATAATGAATTTTTTATGATAAGATTTTTACTTTTAAAGATTATAAACTAATTTATGTGTTTTCTTTTAAGGATAGTGAGCTATTTAATCTAATATTATAGTGTGCAGGTTGGACAACCAGATTGTAACTGGGTGGGGTTGGGTAGAATACTTGAGGCACAGGTTGGAGAACTCACAACTTTATTAACACACGCAAAAACACCACACACGTGCAATTAAGGGCATGCAATATTTAAAACATTTAAAGACATACTTATAGATTCGTGGAAGGATTTCAATTCTAAAACGAAAATCCTTTATTCAGTTATGCGCAGGAAGCGCGAAATATAGGCAGTTAAATCTACAGGCCAGCTGATACGTAGAGTTGCGCTAAAATTGTTTCTCTAGAGGTAGGGACTGTAAATTAAACGTTTTTCAACAGAAGCTCGTGGTTCTGAACGCAAAAAGGGGAGGGACGTCCTTGCCAGTGTGTTGGTGGAAGCACAGTTACAAAAACTCAACGTCACAGGTGCAACAACCCTATTGCGGGCCAACGCCGTCTGCCTGCTGGCAGATTTCGAGACGAGGGATGTTTTCTTTTTACGAGGAAGGGTTGTCAGCCCTACGCCCAACAGTCATGTTATATATGGATCTACGGCTGAAAATGGATTCCAATACACCCATGGCACAGCGGGGACTCGAACATGAAACCTGCGGTATCGAGATCTAGAGCGCTAGCCACTCGGCCATTCAGGGCCCCGCAGTTACAAAACCATCTATATATAATATAAAAATCGTGGTAAGAACATCAAATGCAACAAAAACACTCACCGTGTACAATTGTTTATAATCTCTCCAGTTTTTAACTGTTCTCTTAAAGTTTCAAAGTTTCGATACTTTCATGCCATAATTACTTTATACCAAGTAATTGCCACTAAATCGAGGGCTGTTAGTATTGTTTCAAGTCTTTCGAAGCAGAATAAACAATAGATTAGATAATCGCTCATCGTCAAGTTTTACACATAAACTGAACAAGGAAAATCATCAAACGCTGAAATGATACTTTTTTAATGACTTCCAGTACTTTGCTATTGTGGTGCTTGCAATATCTGTCCGAAAAACCTGCATTTTATTATATAATGATAGCAGAAAGCACAATTAAATTTTAAAAACATGTTATAGAATTTTATGGAAAAAGATTTTTCTTTTAAGTCTAAAATGTAAATAAGTTTATTTCTATTTAAATGAACCATTAAAATAATTGATGTGACCTTTTTCTGCGCGTTATCTCACTAGCAAGCTAAACTTGTTGAACATTTCATTATAGAGACAATGTTTGGTGAGTTAAAATTGTTTCGTAAGGGGGGGGTGAGGAAGATAAGGAACTTTCTAGAAATGTCTAATTAGCATTTAGATTAACAACAAGTGGAAGACAGCAAAAATAAAAAGTAATGAACACATTAAGCAGCCAATAATACTGTGCCCAAAAGTAAGACCAATAATTTTTTTTTTCAAAAACTCTTTTCCAAATTTATTTCATCTACTTCAAAGTAACCCCCCTCCCCCATCCATCTACAATGCACTTATGCCAACTTTTTTCCATTCCTCAATGCATGCTAAAAGTCATCGGCAGGGATGGCCTTCAAAGTGCTCGCCGATTCACGTCGAATCTCTTCAATCGACTCAAAACGGTGTCCCTGGAGTGGTGTTTTGTGTTTAGGGAATAGCCAGAAATCGCACGGTGGGAATACGGTGGTTGTGGAACGATATTAGTTTCATTTTTGGCGAAAAAGTCGCGAAGAATCAACGCAGTGTGAGCTGACGCATTCAGTGTTTTCTGTACCAATCGAGATGTGACGCGTTTGAGGCCCAAAATGGAATTGACCGATCCTTTTGAAATACCAACATCATCATCAGGAAGTCTCTAATTGTAAATCGACGGTTTGCAAGCACCAAATCTTTAATTTTTTGGACGTGAGCTTCGTCGGTTGAAGTGGATAGTCGAACAGAGGGCTCTTCGTCTTCAAAGCGTTCTCTGCCACAATTTATACCACTTGTAAACATTTCTTTCCGATGTAGGAATGCTCACCGAATTCCTTCTGCAACATTCTATACTGTTCCGTAAACAAAATTGAATGCAAGTTCTTTGCTCAATGAATTCAGACATTTCAAAAATCGCCGGAATCAGTTTTAGCATCTCACAAAGGGTTGACCGTTACAACAGACTTCGGTTCTGCACGTTTTTCCCCTTCCTCCCCCACCCGTCCGAGTAGGAAAAAGGGAAAAAGTGACAGGACAGTGAATTGAAGAGTTCCATTCAGTACGTATGGTACAAAGTCCCTTAAACGAACTGGCTTTTAAGATAATTTTGTAAATATTTGTCATATAATTGTGTTTTGTGTGTTATGTGCTACAGTTGTGCAGTGGTGCCTTTGCAATTTTAATAAATAGGGCAGCTAAACATCGAATTTTATTTTGAGAAATAATTTTATTTGCATCCATGAACAACACTGAACCAAGACCACTCATATCCGACCCTAATGTTTACTATCCAATAGTAAAAATAGTAATTTTAGTAAATAGTAATTTTTGAATTGTTGTCATTAATAATTAATAATTTGAATTGTTGTCATTGCAAACCTTAAGCAATGATACAATTATTAAACTGACAGCTTAATTGTCATTATGAAAAGATTGCATTTAAAAAAAAGTATGTTATATTATTGAAATATTGTAGATTTATGTTTATTAATTTTTCTTATTTTTCACAATGTGCTATTCCCTCTAAACATTAACACTTGCAGTATGCAGATTGGGCAACCAGATTGTAACTGGGTGT
Source organism: Caerostris extrusa (assembly GCA_021605095.1). Lineage (NCBI taxonomy): Eukaryota > Metazoa > Arthropoda > Arachnida > Araneae > Araneidae > Caerostris > Caerostris extrusa. Next base: position 28,862 of record BPLR01005043.1, read on the forward strand.
ATTTGGGTTGATATACTTGAGGCACAGGTTGGAGAACTCACAGCTTTATTGACACATGCACAAACACCACACACATACAATTAGAGACACACAATATTTAACACATTTAAAGACAGATAATTATAGATTGGTGGAAGGATTACATTTCTAACTCGAAATTCCGATACTCGGCTGCTCGCAAGATGCGCGAAATATACTTCCTGTACGGGTGAGAGTCTTTAGGCTAACTAATACGCAGGGTTGAGTAAAATACATTTCATTTCGGGAGGAGATACTATAAACTAAACTTTTCTCAACGGGAGCGAAAGTTGCGCATTACTTACTCTCGGGTGAGAGTCTTGAGGCTTTCTGTCCATGTCTCCTAAATGCCAAGGGGAGGCGCTCTTGCCACTATGTAGGAGGAAGCACGGTTATGTTATTTAAAAATTGTTAATGTTGAAAAGTAAAAAAAAAAAAACATAGACAATATTGATGCTGATATACAACAAGTTGCAGTAATGTTGAGGGAGGATATAGTGAACAATTTTCGAGTATATTTTACTTTTTCATTTGGGATAATTTTATTTTAAAAACGTTCACATATGCATTAATGATCTAAAGAGGTTAATAAACTGCAATTTTTAACAAAACAATTATAGATATAATCTTTCCAAAAATGCTTTAAGTTATAAATCATAATAAGCAATTATTAAGTCGTTAATACTCAAAAAGCATTTTTTTTTTTTTTTTTTTTACTTTTTTCGCTTCAAACTTTTCGCTTTTTTAACTTTTTAACTTTTTCGCTTTTTGCTTTTTACTTTTTCGGAGAAAATGGGTAAAAAAATTCTTCATTTAATCAGCTGTAAGTTTTTATTTTTTTAATCATGGATTAATCTACAGTCCTTAATTATTGAAATAAATTCTGTTATTTAAAGCGAATAAGTTTCGATGAATGACCACTTATTTTTCTGTTTTCCATTCAAATTTATTCTTTGAAAGATTTATGTTAAATATAACATTCAAATGTGATAGTTTCCGCAATTTAGCAATATTTCTGACAACTTTATTCGAATTATATAAAAAATTAGTATCTTTTGTAACCTTGTTTCCTCCTACACACTGGCAACAGTGTCCCCTGTGGCATTCAAGAGAAAAGTCAGTCGAACTCGAAACTCTGCCCTGAGAGGAAGTACAGCGAAACCTGCTCTCCCGCTGAGGGCTGCGCTCCGCTGATTTTAAATATTTTCTCACTTGCACACTACAATTTGAAATAATAAGTTTCGTTGTAAAAGAAATAGGCATTTTCTTAAAATAAACTCGCAAGAATAAAGCGAAATGATGCTTAAAAATGGTAGCAACTATTAAAACAATTAATAAATGACAATCACTACTTTCAGGGATGAATTTAACAAGAAAAATCTGGCTTATGTTTAAAACTGTTGTTAATTCTAATATATATATCCTTTAGCGTATTAGTTTACAAAAATATTTTGACATTTTCTAATTTTTCATTTGGGGTTAGATCTGTTCATGCCCGACTCGTGGCTCAGTGATGATGTGCGCTACTGGTGAGCATTAGGGCTGAGATTCAATCCGTTGGAAGCTTCATTATACATACACTGTTTCAAGGAGGAGACTCGATGACGTATGGGATGTTCAGCATCTTGCTTTGTTAGTTAGACTACCTGGTGGAAGTTTTCCGGGTTTTCTCCCATACGATAGTTCCCCTAAAAGTTCTCCCTGAAGGCACTGCCCTCTTTCTTCAGCAGCACGGAGCCAAGACAGACTTCTACCTACGGGGTGCTCCATCACAACAGAAGCTGTCCTCTTCCCCTTCTTCCATGAGTATTCCTACTCATAGGGTGAAAGGTGTAGTGTCTATTGGGTGTTTGTCCAGCACTGCAGAACACTGAGGATTAGTCACAACAACAAACGTGTTCATTCAGTTTTTTTTTCCTTTTTTTTTTTTTCCTCATTGACTTTTATACCGTAGTTTTCCTATTTTTCTATATTTAATTTAAAAAAAAAAAAAAAAAAAAAAAAACGATCTGTATTTATAAAAATTTGTATGTGTAATTTCAAATAGAGTAGAATAACTATGATCTAAAGAGGCATGATCTACTGCAAGGCATGTTTTTTCCAGAAAACCTTTAATTGTCCATTCAATTATGGCAAACGCAGGATATTTCGTTGCATATATAGTGGAAATCATGTTTGAACATGATAAATTAAAATTCATAACCTATTTCAGATTTATTTATACTTATTTTGATTTTTTTTTCTTTGGAGTTTTTATTACAATTTTTTGCTTCATGTGTATTCTATTTAAATATATTTTAACTGAAATTGTAAAATAAAAAAAGTTAAAGTCGAATTGTTTCGAAATAAAAGCTATAGTATTAAAAGTTAACCTTTTTTTGCCACTTATATGAAAGAACGAGCAAATAAATATAGCATTAAAAGTTCTTAAACAATATAATATTTTTCCATTGCTAAGTGGTTTTTGAGAAGAAAATATAAAGAAAGATGACAAATTAAAACTCGGGAAGATATTTTGCGTTTAATAAAATTTCACTGCAACTGATTAATTTAAACTTACGCAATTCTTTCATTTAAATCCAATATATGTAAGAAATTCAATAAAAAAAAAAAAGAATTTTAAAAATAAGTAAAATTTCTATAAAAAACAGTATTTTCTGTAGGTAGACGAATAATAATATAATTAAAACAGTTTTTATTTTAAAAAATTTTTGTTTAAATTTTTCATCATTATTTATTTGGTTAAAAAATTAAGAATTATAACACAGCCACAAATATTATGAAGAAATGAATGTCAAATATTAAAATACGTTATAAAATTTATATTTATTTCTTCGACATAAAAGTTAAATATGATAAATTTTAAATTGTTAATTAAGGAACATAAGTTCTGCATTAATGTTGTATAAAGCAATACAATTGTGTTGCATTAAATAAAGGATGCGGTTATTGCAGTTTATTTATGTTGATTAAAAACATTAAAGTATTTAAAAAATGACAAACTGATGCATATAAATTTAATTTTGAAATTAAATAACATTTGATAAAATTAACCAATCAAAATGATAAACATATTGCAAGACTGGTCGTAATTATAATAATAATTTTTAATTATATATAACATAATAAATAAAAAGTTATATTATTTTCAATGTTATATGAAAGGACTGTTTTCGAAAAAAAAAAATATAGACGGTGAAATTTTATCACATTGATCCAGTTTTAATTCCGCTAAAATTATTTTTTATAGCTATACTTTCCTTTTTAAAACAGTATCACTGTCTTTGAGATATATTTAAAATTAAGAAAATTTATAAATGGTAAACAGTTATAAAAAAATTTATCACACGCGACTTTACGACATAAACATATATTATCGTTTTTTCAATTTTAATTATATTGTTTTCAAAACAGAATATTGTTTTCTAAATCGAATATTGTTTACGAAATCGAATATTGTTTTCTAAATCGAATATTGTTTACGAAATCGAATATTGTTTTCAAAATCGAATATTGTTTTCGAAATCGAATATTGTTTTCAAAATCGAATATTGTTTTCTAAATAGAATATTGTTTTCGAAGAGGAATAATTATATCGTTTTCAAAAATAAATAAATAAAGACTTTTTTCTCTGAGAAATGTGTTTAATTCCGTTGAAACAACTTCTTTTTTATATATAAAAACAACAAATAAGCAATATCACTTTAAATTCTCACTTTAAACAATATCAATTTAACTTTAAATTCACTATAATTATGAACGGTTAAAAAACAACAAAAGATTATGTTGTTAAAATTTGTCGCCTGTCACAATAGCCTTTTTTCGAAAAAGAATTTTCGAATTTTTCAAAAAAATGATTTCTTAAAAGAAAAATAAACCTTTCTTATTATACAGTTTTTATATCGTAAGCAAAACAAATGCGCATTTTAAACACCTGGTTTTTATAAACAAAAATAAAAGTCATAATAAACAATAATAAAATCTGCTTTATATAAATAAAAGTAATAAAAATCATTGAATTTTCAATAACTTACTCGCTTATTAGGGTAAACCGTATAAGTTCTCACCTTATCAGGCCAAGTTATTTACCAGCAACATATTTCTTCTACTCTAAAGGAGAAACTGAACTCTTACTGAAAGCAAAAGCAACAGGAAAGAAAAAGACAAGCAAATGGCCTGATTTCAACAAATAGGCCATTAGTGTCAAGTTAACCTTCGTAAGCCAAGGTCATCTAATGTAAATTGTTTCTTAATTATAGGGACGTAGCGCAAAGAAAAAAAAATATGTTTATTTTATTAACACATATTTATTTTAATTTTTATATATAATACAAAACGATCCAATATTATGCATCAAATTATTTATTTGTCTTTTTTATTATACTACTGTGCCCAAAAAGTAAGACCATTTTTTTTTTTTTCAAAAACTCTTTATTTATTCTCCCAAATATATTTCGTCGCCTTCAAAGTAATCCCCTCCGGACACAATGCACTTATGCCAATTTTTTTTTACCAATCCTCAATGCAAAAAAAGTCATCGGCAGGGACGGCCTTCATAGCTCGCGGCGATTCACGTTGAATCTCTTTAATCGACACAAAGCGGTGTCTCCGTAGTGGTCTTTTAAGTTTAGGGAATAGCCCGAAGTCGCACGGCGTGAATACGGTGGTTGTGGAACGATATGGGTTTCATTTTGGGCGAAAAAGTCACGAAGAATCCATGCAGCTTGCTCATTCATTGTTTTCGGTACCAATCGAGATTTGGCGCGTTTGAGGTTCAAAAAAATGGAATTGACCGATCCTTTTGAAATTCCAACATCATCAGCAAGGTCTCTAATTGTAAATCGACGGTTTGCAAGCACCAAATCTTTAATCTTTTTACGTGAGCTTCGTCGGTTGAGGTTGAAGGGCGACCAGAGGGCTCTTCGTCTTCAATGCGTTCTCTGTCTTCTTTGAACTATTTTTACCCCTTCTAAACATTTCTTTCCGATATAGGAATGCTCACCGAATGCCTTCTGCCACATTCTATACGTTTCCGCAAACAAAATTGAATGCAAGTTCTTTTTGCTCAATGAATTCAGACATTTCAAAAATCGCCGGAATCAGTGTTAGCGTCTCACAAAGGCAAGCGTAACTCAAACACTAGTGAATATTTTGACGTGAAATTTCACACAGCAACCTAAAAAAGAAAAAGAAAAAAAAAAGGAAAACCTCCATAAATTGTTCGGAATTTTAAATTGAAAATTTGTCTTACATTTTGGACACAGTAGTATTGTATGAATTTAATAATTTATTATCATTTTTTAAATTTTAGTATTTCCAACGGTTAAATGAAATTTGTTCGTGGATTTTTAATTTTTGTAGGGAAGTTTGTCGACATATTTCTGATAATACGAACAGGAATGTAAATTTAGTACATTACAGTGGAAAGTAAACATTTCGTTCATCCCATGAACCAAGTTCCGTGTTTTTAACATTAATCTTAAAATAAACCAGAACCTTAAAATAATTTTTAAAAAACAGGTTTTTTAATGATGAGGCAGCCCGCCCGTAGCTCGCATGTGGTTTGTGTATAATTTCCTTATAATAAAAATCAACTTTTCCAAACTGATTTTTCCTTCCTTCTATTCCACCTATTTGCCAAGCAATATAAACGCTTTCTCTTGTTTGCTAAACTTAAATATCTTTCATTGTATAAAAAAAATTTGAAAACCTGTTCATCTTTTATACAAATTGAGAGTTTTTACCAGTTTGGAAAATGGTATGTGTAGGCTATTTTAAAGTTTTGCCCAAGGCTATTTTAAAATTTTTAAACTACCCTGTTTTCATTCCCTTTATTAGAGAGTTTTTGCATACCGTACTTTAAAAATAAGGTATTTTTTTCTCTCTAGCGTGTATGCTCATAGGAAATATTATTACAGATACGCATGCGCAATTTCCTATGAGCATGCGCGCTAGAAGAAAAAAATACCGTATTTTTAAAGTACTGTATGCAAAAACTCTCTGTTACCTCCTTATTAATTAAATAAAAAATTTATTTTATCTGTATCAGTTGTCGCCAGTTAAGTTATCTTAAAATAAATAAATAAATAAAGTAAAATATTTACAGTGTTAATTTTTAAACCATTTTTAAACTAGTGCTATCATATTCGTATAAATGCCCGAATCATGGTTCAGTGGCAACGTGCGCCGCTGATGAGCATTAGGTCTGAGAATCAATCCGCTGGCGGCTTTGTTGTAGACACAGTTTCAAAAAAAAAGGAGGTTCGAGGGCGTTTAGGAGGTTCAGCATCTTGTCTCGTTAATAGGCCTACCTAGTGGGAATTTTCTATGTTTTCTCCCATATGATTTCCCATTATGTTTCCCCATGACATCTTACATTATGTGTTTCAGAGCGAAATCGTTGATTTTTGAAATTAAAAGTATTATCCATTAGACTATTTAAGTCTCAGTTGGTTTAATATCAAGAATTTTAAGAATTTCAATATACCAATCAAAGACATATTTATTCATTTCAAAAAGTTATTTTTTTATTTAGTCGACTAATTTATCGTTTAATGATTTTAAGATTCCTAATTCAATGATTTTATTTGGTTATTATGAATACATTCCATATTTTTTAATCAAAGTATTTTTTTATGTACAGTAATGAGCACAACAACAGCCCAATTCGTGACTCAGTGGTAACGTGCGCCCTCTGGTGAGCATTAGGACTTAAGTTCAATCCGCTGGCGACTTTGTTATAGACACTGTTTCAAAAAACGAGGAGGCTCGATGGCGTTTGGGATGCTCATCATCTCGTCTTGTGAGTCAGACTACCTTCTGGGAGTTTCCATGTTTTCTACCATATGATAAGCAAATGCTGGGTAGTTCCCCCTAAAAGTCCTTCCGGAAGTCACTGCCCTCCTTCTTCAGCAACTTGTAGCCAAGTCAGACTTTTACCTACGGGTGCTCCATCACAACAGAAGTTGCCTTCCTTCATGTGATCACACTAGTTTTTGGACTTGGTCTAGCATTATCTTCCCGAAGGAATGTTAGAGGTAAATGTCTGTTGTATGGATTAAAACCATTAAACTCCCAACAGACACAATGAATGTCGATGCAAGACGCTTTGCATTCGTTGTCCCTATCCCCATTGAGAGACCTTATTTTAATAAGTAGCAAAAATTTAAATGTAGGAATACCTTAATTAATTTGTTTATTTCAGTTGTTGTTATACGCACCTTGAATAATTAAGCAATGAGTGATAATAGTGAAAGCATTGTATTATAGAAAGACTGTTAGGGGTAATTGTTCTGCCGTATGGGCGAGAACCAGTGAAGTCTCAACAGACAGAATCAATGTCGATGCAAGACGTTTTGCATTCGCTGTCACCATCACCATTAAATGTCCTTATTTTTATTTGTAGCAACAATTTAAATGGAGGTATACTTTAATAAATTAATTATTTTTGTTTATTTCAGTTGTTGTAATGCGTACCTTGAATAATTAACCAATGAGTGATAATAGAGAGAGCATTGTCTTCCAGAAGGACTCTTACGGGTAATTGTCTGCCGTGTGGATGAAAACCAGTAACTTTTCTTATATTTGAATAAAGCAATTGAAAGTTGAATTTGAAATCTATGAAATAGTTTTCAAACAATTTTGTGCTACTTTAATAAAATTCAGAGAATTTGTAAAGAACAATGCAATAGTTCAGATTAATAATTTTTTTAGTTATTATTATAGATCATTTTATTATACAGGTGGTTATCAAAATAATGGACACATCCTAGAGTTATTAGAAATCCTTTTCTAAAAGGGTGTAGGACAGCCTTTTGCATGTAATACAGCTTAAATTCGCCTGGAAATCGAAATGTGCTGAATAGTGATTAGAGGAATACTGAACCATACTCCATGGAAATATTCTGAAAGTTCCGGGAAAGATGCCTGTGGAGATATCTATTCCGGATTGATGACAATAAAATATACCATAAAGATTCAATGATATTGATGTCGGGCCAAGGTAGATGTTTCACTTCCTCCTCTTGTTCATCACACCATGATTGGACAGGTTTCGCTGTATGAATAGCAGCTTTATCTTTCCTCCTGCAGGCAACAAAATTTGTATCATAGGATGGACCTGGTCAGCTAAAACTTGTCTATATTTCTCCCCAACGATCCTTTCTTTAAAGATTACTATTGGGCCAGCAGAAAACCATGACACGACTTCCCATACCAAGACAAATACATCTCCATGCCTGTCAGTTGGAAGGAAACAATCACGATCATACGTTTCACCATGTGTTTTTCAAACGTGTGCCCGACCTATTGTGGAGAAAGTGTGAAAGATGATTCGTCAGACCTTATAACTCTCTTCCATTTATGAATCGACCAGGTTTTGTGGTTGCGGTACCCCTGTAGACGATGTTTGGCATGAATAGATGTGACAAGTGGCTTGGGAATGGCTGTTCTGCCTTAAATGTCCTGTTTATGGGTATGCCTCATAACTGTAATTATTAACACTGTAAAATCCAGATGCTGATTGAGCTCTGCGATCACTTTGGATGCAGTTGTTGTTTTCTTTTGAGACATCACTTTACTCCTTCAGTCAACTATTTTACTTTTCCGAGCTTGTTTCGCTAGCTGTGTATAATTTGGCATGGCTTTAGACACCAAACCTTAGAAACGCTTAAAAGCTGGAATGTTTCTGCCACAGTTACTCCAGTCGGGCTCCTACAATTTAACCTCTTTGAAAATCTGAGAAGTCTCAACAATTCCCGTTTTTGACAAAATTCCAAGACGCTTACAACTTCACTAAAGCTACCTCATACTACACTTTTTATATTAACAAAAATGGTAGCTAAGATTACATTATAATGCGCATTCTTAAATGTTACTTTTATTCACAGGTGTTTCCATCATTTTGATAACTACCTGTACGTATCCACATGAAACCTCCCGATTTCAAATGTTAATTGTACGGAAACTGGGAGTCCTAGAGATTTGCTGTTTGCGATATCATAAACAGCAACACAACAAGTTTATTTTGCTGCATTTTTGTTTTATTTTACTACTAGTTTATTTTGATGCTTTTCTGCTACTTAAATGTTATTCAAAAGGATTTTAAATTCAAATCGAAATAATATGTAATTCATTATATGTACAAACGAATGAAATGTAATAGAAATAATTTTTTGTTTTACTAATTAATATCAACCAATTCTATATTAAAACTAAAAAAAAAAAAGGAAGTGTATTGGTGGTGAAGATTGTTAATCTAATTATCAAATAGGTTTAATCATCTTGAAATAAATCTATATCCGTTAATATTCTATATTAAAATATTTATGTAAGAATTTTATACAAATTATAAATTATTTGTCTGAGCTTGAGTAGATATAGTGTATTAAACTTTATTAATCTTACACGACATATTGCTAACATGGATTTATATGTAGGCTTACTTGCGGAACAGATTTTTTTTTATGGCATCAAAGAAAAAGTCACTTCAAAATTGTTATATATTATTTATTTTGCTATATAATGGTTTAAATAATGCATCAGAATACATGAATGACATCCTAAGAAGGCTCTCCCATCGTGAGATCCTATAATAAAATATTTATGTAGGAAATTTAAGTCAAATTAAAATTTATTTGTCTGATATAGTAGAGTAGTTTGAGTAGATATAGTGTATTAAACTTCTATTAATCTTACACGATGTCTTATTACGATGGATTTATATGAAGCCTACTTGTGGCACATATTTTCTTTATGGCATTACAGAAAAAGTCACGTCAAAATTATTATATAATTATTTATCTTTATATAATGGTTTAAATAATGCATCTGAATACATGAACGACATCCTGAATACACGAATGACATACATGAATGATACAAGGATGATCTCCGATCATGATCTCGATCACTTTTAAGTCTTATTTATACTTCACCAGGTGATCTCCAACCGCCAAATGCTTTTTCCAACTCAACAGCACACGCTATGGTTAAGGCATCGTTATTGTTACATCCAACGATTTGGATACCATAAGGCAGACCTTCTTTGTTAAATCCCAACTGGCAATGGGTAACAGGCAATCCAAGGATGTTGAATATTCCAGTATAGCAAGAACCTAGGATAAAAGGAACCGATCCTCTTACAAAAGGTGCCGTGTTGGGTAAAGTAGGTAGTAAAAGAACAGTGTTTTCATCGAGAAGTTGGTCGAATCTTTCTGTCCATCTTTCAGACATCTTTTTATAATAGGGCCTGTAACTTTCTCTATGAAACAGAGGAAAGTCACTGCTGATTATTGCAAATAGGCAGCCGAAAGAGAGTTTAGATTTTCCGAATAATGATTTCAGCAACTCCCATTTCACATTTAATGGTGAACCTTTAGTCTTCTCAATAAGATCTACTACAGATCCGACGAAAGGGAAAACTATGTTATATGTACATCTGTTAGCATCTAACAACCACGGCATCTTTACTTCCGTGGTAGGTACTTTATGTGTTTTCTCGAAATAAGAAACAGCCTGTAAAAAAAAATAATAAATCTTTACGATTTGGTTTTAGAGGAAAGTAACAATGCAATAAAGTTATCAATTCAAGAAAATACTAATACGCAAATAAAAAAAAACAGTAATGTAGTGTGCAGGTTGGACAAACCGATTGTAAATGGGTGGGATTGGGTTGAAATACTTGTTACAGAGGTTGGAGAACTCACGATTTTTTTACGTACTCGCAAACACCACACATATACAATTGGAGATTAGAGATATACACTGTTTAACAAATTTAAAGACAGATATTTATGGAATCGTGGGAGGATTCCACTTCTAAGCTGAAAACCCGATACTCAGTTAAGCGCAAGGTGCGCGAAATATACTTCCTTTCGCTTTAAAAGACTATAGTCCAACCAAACGGTTCTTAGCGGTATCGCATTGTTGCACTGTATTTCCTCTCTGGTGAGAATCTCGAAGTCAACTGACCATTTCTCCTGAACGCCAAAAGGGGAGGTGGGAGGTACTCTTGCCAGTGTGTAGGAGGAACCACGGTTGCAATAAAAATTCATAATTTGATTTCTTAGAATATACTGGCACTTTTTTCGATTTATAAATAAAGTTATTGTTTTTCATTTTAATTGATTGTGCTGCATTATTCCTTTTAACTGATTATGATTTTGCATATGCTGAAACAAATGTTATTTTTCTAATATTATTATTATAAATTGTATTAGGGAAACATACAGAACTAAATTTAGAAACCAGATATAAAAAAGAAAGAAAAAAATAGAAGATGCTTACATTTGTCAAACCAATTGCTATCTCTTTTTCAACAGCTTGTACTAAAGGACTGTAAAAATCTTTTAAATAAATAATTTTCAGTTTTTCAAAGTTTATCTGTAAAAAAAAAAAGAGAGAAAGTTAAACTTTTTGTAAAATGACAAATTTAAAAATACTACTTTAGGTTTTTTTTTGTAATTCAAAACTGCAACAGTTAAATTCCCCATAATAATTTATCAGCTAATTTCAGTAGGTAGAACTGTAATAATATGATTTTGCAAAATACACTTAGAAATTTGACCAATAGAAAGAGCGTTTAAAGATGAATACCAAAATAAATTCATAGGGAAAAATAATATTCTTGGAGAAATTTGCAAATAAAACAAAAGACAAAAATTTAATTTAAAAACAATAACTCATTGAACAACTTTTTATTAAAAATAACGAAATTAATTACAAGTATAATAGAAGTATAGCTCACATTTCTGACAATACTGATATATAAAATTATTGTATTTAAATATAAGTTATTTAAACTATTTATCTGTATTTATTTCTCTCTCTCTCTCTCTATTTATATATTCATACATAAAGTATTGCATTGGACTGCTCACAGAGAAATGGTCAATACGACCCAGTCCTCGACGTAATTAAAAAAATTATTACTTTAAGTTTATAATAATTGAAAAAAGATTAAAACCATTACCTTCTGTGCAAAGTTTACTTTAGCGTCACTTTCGGATGACAAGATTTTCATGCTGACGATCAGATCTTCTGCATAACGACACATGGGACCGGTGGCCGCACACTTCATTACATCAGGATCAATTGGTGAGACGATATCGGATGGTTTCTGGGGTGGAAACGATCCACCAATAGGTACTAGTCCTACAAAGAAAACATAAAGCATTCTAAATAATAGATTCACCATTCGTATCATAAATAATAAATATATATTATGCTGTAGCGTCTCGGCCTATATATGACTCATAATTGCTTCAAGAAGATGGTGACTTCAGGTTCATGGGAACACTTTAATTTTTATTTGCAAGTATTACACACATACTCGTATATATACAGAACTCTAATTACAAAAGTGAAAATTAAAGATAATTTTTTCTCAAGTGCAGTTCACTCCAAGGATGGAGATTTTCACAGTTCCAGAGTTTACGTCGAATCTAATGCACTGGTTTGAGGCAGACCTTAATTATCACACGGCGTGATACACGAAATGACAAGGAACTCACTTTGTAAAAAGCGGAAAATTCGGCCTATTCAGTCACTTCAGAGAAAAAAAGAAAAGCAACATTTTTGGTCGACTCGTCTCACCAAAATTCTCCTTTTAAAATAATCCGTCCAGTTCATCTTCCCTCCCTTCTCATTGGAGTAGACATTTCTCAGCTCGTGGACTATCACCAATCACGATGAAACAACTCATGGTGTAGTCCATATTCAATCTGTAATTATTTCGACCTGTGAAGGTCCCACAGATATTCGCTAATTTCCTCATTATACATGATACCGAATATCTGCTATCCAATTTGAATGACAGGCTGTTCACATTAGTACAAAACTCTAATTGCGTGTAAAATCACTATCCACAATAAAGCTCGTCTGCTATCACATTTGAGTTATGGGTTGCTATTTAACACTTGTCAAATAACATAAATTTCTCACGCCTGGGAATGAAATGACAAAGCTCTTCTCATGAGAAAAAAAATTCTACATAAAGGGAGATAAGAAATGGCTAATTGTTTTTGAAATGAAAATTCACATCAAATACCATGAACTTCTTTTTATCACATTGTATCACCATACTTTTAACAATGTACGCCATCATTAGAAGAAGAAGAATAGAAAATTACGTCAGTACTGCTAAGTTCTCGAAATTGTAACTTGAAAATGGCATTTTCCTTGGCTCACACATAGTTGATGTCGATCACTTGAAATAGGTATATTTTTAGCAACATTTTTGTAGGCATGGCAACAGCATAAGGTTGAATCACAGTCTTTGGTTCAAGTAAAGGAGCGGCATGTTGACGTAAGATCCTGTTTATAATATAACCTACAAGAAAACGTCGAAAATCGAGAGATTTCGCAATGCTTCCAAGTGGCAAAATTTAGTGATCTGGAAATATTTTTAACTATCAATTAAAACCCCAGTCGTGTGGATATTGATATCTTCTTCATAGGCGCAACAACCCCATGGTAGGCCAAGGCCGTCTGCCTACTGGCAGATTCCGAATGTAGATAAGCAGGAGATGTTAGTGAATCGCCATCAGGCCTCTGGATATTGACATCACCCTATTTAAACTAAATATTTATTCCAATTATGCCCCATTTGCGAAGATCTAGAGAAAGGAAATTATGCATGTGTTTAGTGTTTCGTTCTGAATTTACTGCTACTGTCTCATAAGTTTGCGCAAAAATATGAATAAAAACAACGGTTAATATACTTAAGTATTATACTTAATATATATTAAGTACGGTTAATACCAATATGAGGTATAAGACTTGAGTATTTCATTGTTTTGTGATAAATAATTTAACCCCATTTAGACTTTTATTATTTTTTAAAAAAAATGATATCTAACAAAATCTACATTCAAAAAACTTTTTCTATTTCTTTTACATTCAAAAAACTTTTCTTTTCAAGAAGAGGAAAATGACAATGATCCCCAAATAAATCAAATGAACATAAACACAATAATTGCTCGTGCTGCCATCTGGTGTGTCAGATTAAAACAACTAAAGAAACCATTTGAAAATTATTTTATAGCATCTTACCTCTGGTAGGCTTGTGAGAAAATATTCCATTGAAATGAGCCGGAATTCGAACACTTCCTAGAAGATCGTTGCCTAATCCAAACAAGGATGCTCCGGCACCAATCAAAGCTCCTTCTCCGCCTAAAGAAACGATTTTTTTTTTTTTTTTTTTTATAAATTTATCGTTTTGTAGTATACATTATACAAAATTCTACCATATGTTGTAAATCATGGTTAAACTATCATATTTAAATCAATCTAAAACAGAAACTGTGAAAAATGCTTCCCTGACTTAAGACTACTAATTATATTATTTCTTGGATTTCTCTCTATTCAGAATCACTATGTGTGTACAATAAAGGTTAATAAAAATTCATGTTTACCGGTTAATGCCTATTTAATATACTTAAATAGTAATAGTAATAGTAACATAGTAATATACTTAATACTATGTTATTTAATATGAAAAAAATAATATAACTTTTTATGAAATTAAATTATAAAAAACAGAATGAACACCCTAAAAGTCCATTAAAACAGTATATCATAGTATACCTCTGAATTATTACAAGAAAACAACTCTTACTAAAATAAATACAGGTGAATAACTTCATTTAAACTACTTTTATTAAGAGGGATTTACACGAATTATTTTAACATCGTCTTCTTTTTTAAGAAACTCGCAAAAAGAAATAACAAAATATCAAGCATTTTTCCTGAATGCGTTTTAAAAGGCGACAACATACTATTGAATTTTGCTTTTACACTCTACAACTATAAGAGAACTCCAATTTAAGAGCAGAATTGGTAATTAAACGATTAATAGTAATTAAACAAAAAATAACAAATTAAAGTATGCATTCAACGCATAGGCTAAAGGATAAATGACTTAGGCTTAATACACGTAAAATATATATATAAATAATAATACAGTAACTTAATTTTCAGTAATTAAATACGTAAATAATAAATATATAAGTAATACAAATACACTATCAATCAATGCAGATGCTAAAGGATTGTGAACTCAGGCTTAAGGAATGAATTTCAGCTTAATACACTAATAATAAAATAATTAATAAAATATTAATAATTAACAAAATATTTAAAAACATAAAAATTCTTAATTTTTTAAATTGATTTAAGCAATAACATGAGTACATACATTAGTGAAAGATAAGTTTAAACATGAGATAAATTATTAACTGAGCATCCCGTCATAAAAAAAAAAATGGAAATAAGGTTGTCTAAAAATTATTAACGATTTGAGTTGGCAAGCATGCTTGCCTACAAAATCGCAGATTGTGCGCATGCTTATTCACCGATGGCACGTGTGATCTTTTGTCTTGATCCCACAAAACTGCCGATCACGCTCATGTTTGGAGCGAAATGCTCTCGTCTGCAATTTTCCCTGATTTTTAGACATTTTTACGAATTTCCCTGACTTTTTTCTTGGTACTTTCGCCACTTTATAAAATAACTCGTGGTCCTCTGGTAACATGGACAACAGGATTCCCCTAGTTCGATTCCGCAAGCAGCGCTATTCCTTTCGAAAGCGAGAAGGCTCGATGATGATTTCAAAACTGTGTAAAATAGTCTCCCATTAACAGTTAACCTGCCTGATGAGACTTTCTTGGTTTCCCCTCACGCAACACATACATGCGGTGTATTTATCATTAAAAGTACACGAAATAATTTCAAAAAAATTCGTTGTTTGAATGATTTAAATAAATACTTTGATTGAATGCTCTTAAAAGATTCTTTATTGATGCAGTTTGGAAACAAATCGTTTCAAGTCCAAACTGCAACTGTCCGAGGTTTTAAAGTTACGAATTAAAGCATAAACACGCAATTTTTTCCAAAAATTTTCTCAGTTATCTTTAATATTACTTAACTCTCTTAACATACCGCTACTTATCTTGATATACCGTTACTTAACTCAACATACCTCTACTTATCTTAACATAGCGATACTTACCGCTGCTTCCACCACATGTTCTGTTCGTGTCAAAGGGATTGCGGGTCAGTCCGTAGACATTGTTAAAGGTTTCTATATATAATGCCGCTTCTGGTACGTTGGTGGTGGCAATGACAATGGCTCCCGCCTTTTTCATCAACGCAACACTCGGCGCATCTTCAATAGCTCTTTGGTGTACGAAATATTTGCAACCGGCCGTACATCGAAGACCTAAGACGACAAAGACATAAACATGAATCACAGCATATAATCTTTTACCTCAAAAGACAGTTTATTAATTTTAAACACAAATATGTTGTTTAGCAGTATACATAATATTGAAAAATCAGTATACGTAGATCTATTATAATGAAGTATATAGTTAAAAATACAAAAAAGTTATGTAGTTAATGAATAGCCCAGTATTCTAATGAATTGTTAGTGACTAATGAGTGATGAGTGAGTTAATGAGTGACTAGCGCTCTGGATTTCGGTGTCACAGGTTTCGAAGTCGAGTCTCGGCTGTGCCATGTATGCTTGTAGTGGTTCGGAATTATCTTTAAACCGTAGGCCCCGATCTGAAATGACTGTAAAGAGTAGGGCTGACAACCCTTTTCCGTCAAAGGAAAGTATTTCCTGTCTCGAAATCTGCTAGTAGGCAGACTGCCTTGGTCCACCATGGGGTATAGTGCCAATGAAGAAGATATATGGTAAAAAAAAAGTACTAGTTGGAAGATCACATATCAGTAAAATAATATGCCTTATATGCAGTGTAAAAAAGCAGAAAATAATAAGTATCTTCAAGTTGGCGACAATTTTGAGCAAATTTGATGACAAATAGGTTTGAAGGATTTTACGAAGTTTCTAATAAGCAGCTTTGTGGGGAGACAGCCCTCAAACAACAGGCATCTTTTCTAAAATGTCCTCTATTTTTTCAGTCTGTTCTGTACATACAAAATAAATACCACGTTGCCAAATATGTTGGCCACGCTGATAAAATTTGGTGAATATCACAACAAGAATATTGTGGAGTGACATGAAACTTACGGAAACTAAAAAGAGCTTAGCACAATCCACTGAAAACTGAACTTTTCAATGTTCTTCATTATTGAATAAACGATTTCTCCTTTTTGAAGCAAATAAACTGTTGTTAATCTAATGATACTTTTTCTACCATTCTATTAACTATATTCATCATTTAAAAGTTAAATTCTGAGATAAACTTTATTTCGAAGTAAAATTTGTTCTAATTTTTGTAAAATCAATGCACGAAAAACTATCGACCTTTATAATTTAGAGAGTTTTTGTATACCGTACGTTAAAGGATCCGTTGCTTTTTCTCCCTAGCGCGCATGCTCATAGGAAACTGCGCATGCGTATCTGTAATAATGTTTCCTATGAGCATGCGCGCTAGGGAAAAAAGCTAACGGACGACCTACGGTAATAACGTTTTGCAAAAAAACTCTCTATCTAATTTGTGACCGTTCAGTTAACGTGCAGGGAAAGCTTAGGTTCGATTACCAGGAGTATCAATGCAGGCATTGTTTTCAAAAACTAAGAAACAGGATGGTGATTGTAACAATGTGCCATCTAGCAACGATAATCAGGCGGTCTGGTGGAAGTCTTTATGGTTTCTTTCCTTTTTCTTCTTCTTCATTGGCGCAACAGTCCCATATGGGCCAAGGCCATCCGCGTACTGATAGATTCCAAAAATATAAAATGTTTTTCTTTTTAAGGGGCAGGTTGTCAGTCTACCCCAACAGTCATATTAGACCGGGACCTACGGTTTAAAGTGGATTCTGAACCACTACAAACATCCATGGAACCGCTGCGACTCGAATCCGAAACCTGTGGTGCAGAGCGTCAGAGAGCTGGTTTCTTTGCTTATGACATACAAATGCGAACGTGAGGACCTACGATGTTCAACAAAAGGCTAGAATATTTTTGGGTCATCTAATTGCTTCCACATATTTCTTCTAGTAAAAGATAATGACAAAAAAAGTCTGTTTTAAAAGAGTAAATTCAAACATAAAACTAAATTGCTCTAAATTTAATTTAAAAAAACTTCCATATTAAAAATAAAGAGAATCATAATCTTTAATAATAGCATATGAAACTTATAAAAGTAAAATAGATCTTCGACATTGTTAGAAAACTGTTGCTTCACGTGCCTTTGACCATGAGTAAGCATTTTACGGAGATGGGCAAGCCCAACAAGGGTTTCTCTTCCGCGAGTTGCTTTCTGGTGTACTTCCCGGAAGCGAGGAGCGAGTCCACCTCCCTTGCCTTCTCCAGGGCATCCTCGAAGCAGCGGTCCACCGTCGCATTGATGAAGGGCTCCACTTCCTGGATCCTCTGGATGTAGGCCTGCACGACATCCTCGCTCTTCGTCTGAAAGGAGAACACACATGAATGAAAATTTTTGTTTGGGTAAATATTGGAGATCAGTATCAAGGACAGATATGATTCCATGAGACAAGATTCTCTTCTACTGTGTTTTTTTTTATTATCACAACCAAAATCAAACACAAAAATTATAAACTGTTTTGAAATAATGTATTTTTCTTTTCGCAATTGGATGTGAAATGATTAGGTGGATAAGGCGATGGCAAATAAAGAGTATTCTTGTCTACCTCAGAGAAGTACAAGACAAATCAAACGACCTGGAATTTTTTTATTGTGCGAGGAAATGGCAGGTGGTCATGAGCTCGTAGACCCCTGATGGTAGTATTTGAAAGTTGCTATGATTCAGTGATGGTGCAATGCGAAAAAAAAAGATTCAAATGTCTTAATCTCCTAAATTTATCTCCTCTATTTGTGTATACTGGAATAAGCGTAAGTGTAAAATTTGGATTACTGTCTAACTAACTAACCCCTGGCATTACCATAGCCGTCTGCCTACTGGCAGATTCTGAAACAGTAAATGCTTTCCTTTTACGGGGTAGGCTTGTCAGTCCTACGTCCATTACTCTACAGATTAGACTGGGACAGATTGGATATAGAATAGATATTAGACTGGGGCATACAGTTTAAAGCGGAATACGAACCACTACAAGCATCCAAGGCACCGACGGGAGTCTAATCCGAAACCTGTGGGCCCGTGCTCTAGTCACTCAGCCATCAGACTCCCTGAATTACTATCAGCATCAACCTACGATCAGATTTGTAAATATAAATAAATTTTCATGACTGGAAATAACAAAGTAATCCTTAAAAGAAACCGATTAATCTGATACTGCATATGATTTTTACCAATTATTTTTCAATTTTACATTTATAACTCGATCTTTTTCAAAATTAAATCAGTCAACCACGACGTTTGACTTTTATATCCGTATGATGTATTTAAAACCATCTGACAATTGTAAAATAATACAAATTCCCACATTTTGTGCAATATTCGTAAGAATTGCGATATATTTATGTACTTTTACACACATACGCATATATATATATACTCGATTTTAGCATTAAGCCCATGGTCTGCACAAGTTATTGGCATCTATATTAAAGGAAAGGGAATTACTTTGATGTACCAACAATATCTTTTATAGATGTTGGAAGAATTTTTACAATTAACTGACTCATATTTATGTTATGCAGGAAGAAGAACTGTTCACAGGTTCGAAACACTGACACATTTCGCTTTTTAAATAGCTCTGATTTAACGAATCGAAGGAATAAAATGTTTGTTCGAATTTTTCTAAAACAGATGATTTAATAATAGTTGGAAACACCTATCCTCTTATCATTTTAAAAGACTCTGATTAAACAAATTCAAGAAATTAAATCAACAATCCCTTTTTAGAGGATAGATAAAAGACTGCTATTACTGAATATTCATCTGTTTTATCATTCTAAAATGACGTTGGTTAAACAAATCGAAGGAATTTGATCCATAACCTATTTCTGCCTAACAGGAAGTTACGTCACAATTGTTTTTAAAATACTGCATGGTTTGGGTTAGAAAAAAAAAAAAATCGGATGTGCTAAAATTATAACTTTGTCTAAAAAAAAAAAACTATGGCGCAACCCAGACCAAAGTGACGTTTCAACAAATAAATTTCAATAAGGAACTGAATGCATTTCGATCTAAGCTACTATTTTCTTTTATTTTAAACTTAATTACAAATTATATATACTAGTACTAAATTTGAACATGTTTAACTTTTTCGTAGTGAATGCAAAGTTGATCTTTTTATTAACTTCCTAACTACGAACACAACTGTACAAATCTATTGAATGAATCATTTCACTTCGGATGCAAAACAGAACATTTAACATGCATAACCATAACCATAGAAAAATAAGTTAAGTTAAAATAATTATATGGAAGAGGAAATACAATTATAATGACTACAATTCATAAAGCCTTGTTGAGTGAACTTTCAAAAAGAGGTTAAATGTTGAAGGAAAACATTTGCTCTCAATAGTCATTTGGATGCTTCTATCCAATGGTATAAATCTTTTTAGTCTATAACATTTGTCTCATGCTAACTTAAATTGTCCATGCTTTATTCAATTATTATGGTCCTCGCCAAGATTGTCGCCAAATTGTACGCCAATTTGGCGATCTTTTTATCCTTTTGCTTTGCACATTAATATTATCATTTTTTTTTTTTACCAAACAAAAAAACTTTTCAATAATTTAAATAAATTAATTAAATTTAATTTACCAAAATTTCCCCAATTTAGTCAATTACATCAAATTTATTTTATTTATTTATTATATACATGTCTGATGCTAAGCTTAAAATTTTTGTGTTTTATTCGATTATTATATCCCTCACCAAATTGTTTGCCAATTTGGCGATATTTTTAATGTTTCACTTTGTATAGTAAACTTTTTTTTTTTTTTTACAAACCAAAATACTTTTTTTTTAATAATTTAAATAAATTAATTAAATTTAATAAGCAAATATTTACAAAAATTAAAGATTTAATTATTTACAAGAAATTCTTGTGACATAAATTATTTTACATTATGCACTGCTTACCTTGCCTTCACGTATTTCCTCGGCTAATCGTGTAGCTGATTTTAGAAGCAGGGGATCTCTCACTGGGGGAACAGCCTTCCCTTTACCGCCATATAAAATACTTAATCCTTTGTGCACAACGGCACGCAAAATACCAGAGAGTACATCTCCTATCCTGTACAGTACCGCTAGTTTTATAAAAGTGAAAATTTGTTTTTGGAGATACATGAAGAATTTCTGCAAAGGAAACAGAAACAATTACGATTTTAAAAATTCATAAAAATAATAGTACATAAATTTGTTAAAATTCGCTCGAAAAATTGAAGAAATTTTTCTACGAAAAAAATGAAGAAATAGCAATGGTGTTTAAAATTGGTCCTACATCCCTTTTAAAATATGCTAGATCAAGATCAGAAAATTATTGCTAGAATTTATGCCAAGAGAAAAAAGATTCAATTTTAATGCAATTTGCAGTTTGACACTTGAAAAAAAAAGCAATATAAAAAAATTTTTTTTTTTTTTTAAGTCAATTCCTACTTTTTTTTTCACTATATTGCATAGAAGTCATTTACAAATAAAGTTGAAATTTTCCCTTTACATCTGGCGCCATCTATTATTAGATACATGCAATTTAAATCCAAAAAAACTAAAATTAATTAATTAAATTTAATTAATGAATTAATATTTGAAAAACTGTATTAACATCCAGTGTCCTCCACTACAAATTTTAAAAATGTATTTGAACTTGAGTGGAAGAATAAAAAAGTATTTTAGGAACGATTGAAAATTTGAACAAGATATATATAGGAGAGTGTGAGCTAGTAGTAGAATTGAAAAAAAAAAAAAAAAAAAAAAAAAAAACTGATGGCACATGACGTTGGTGACGTATTTTTCATTATGTGCGCTACCTGAGTACTTATATCAATCTAGTACCCTAGAATAATTGCGGGAATAAAGCAAGGAAATTTTTCCTCATGAAGAAAATATGGCCGTTATTGAAGGTCATAAGTATATTAGTGAAAATCGTCGTAAATAATAATCACGCAGAACGTCTACATTATGTAAAATTATTTTAATTTAACGGGTTGTATATATCAGGTGTCCTTGCTCCAGAGTTGCAAACTTTTAGATACAAACAAGATACACCAGGGATGGGCAAATTATGGCCGGCGGAAAGTTCTATCCATCCCACGGATAGAATTTTAATTTGCCGTTCCGAGGCAAATTAAAAGAAATATATCTATATCTATATATTATATATCCATCTCCTTTGATTAAATATTTTTTTTTTTCAAAAGACTAATGATCTTTTTACTTTCTCTATTTCTCTTCTTTCTATTTTCTCTATGTTCTACAAAACATAAATCGACGGAAATAGACAGCTTTCAATCGGTAAAGTGTTAAAAGCGGAAGTTATTTGTTAGTTATAGCTGTAGATTGGCGCCAACAAGCCTCTTTCTCGGGGAGAAGACATATGGGAATCCAATATAGGTGAATTAGACCTCACATGTAGCAGACTACGCATTTTAAGCTTCTGTCAGCGGCTTTTTTTTTTGTGTGTTTACAAATATTATCAATGGCGTATAGAAAGATTGCGGACATATAGCATCATTGTGAATATTGTCGAAATTATTAAAAGTATAGCGCAGCTAGTGCTTGTTTGGATTATTCGTAAAATATTTCAACCCCAAAATGGCTATTAAAAACGTAAAATTGATTCAGAGTGCCGTGCTTTTTGAGGAATGGATGAAATATAGGTACATCTCACTTCGAACCTTAATGATGCAATTATAAAATGGCAATTTCATTCATCTCATTAATATATTTAAATTGCAATACTTGTATATTGTTTTTAAAATTTTATAAAAATTTATCTTGGCCGCCAAACTTGTTGTTTTTTTTTTTTTTTTCGATTTTTAGTCCGCGACCGAAAAAGTTTGCCCATCCCTGGGATACACCAAGGAGACTCTCGCCATATAATGGTGCAAAATCGGAACTACCTACCATACAAGTTAGATGAAGTTACGAGAGTTCTGAGATTAATTAACTAAAACTTTTTTTTTATAAAAATTAATTTTTAATGGTCTTTTTTAATGGTTTCATTCACAAATAACGTTAAACTGTAGGTCTCGGTCTAATTAGCCCAAAGTGTGCAAAAAAAATGACAGTAGAGCGACAAACCAAATCAAATCATTCACAAATATATTTTGCATATTTACTGTGGATTTGCAAGTTTTACATTCACAGTATTTATAAAAACTGTCTACAGGTTTTCAGAATTTATATAATTTAAATATCTTGTTCTCTATTTATTTATAATGATTTATTTAAAGATAATCTCCACATCTTTTAGGATAGCAAAAATAACCAGAGTTCTATTTCAACACAAGTACCCTTTAATTATAAAAGTTTCATTTTTAATGAATTTAAATCTTCTAAATTTTAATAATAATATAATATTAATAGCAATTTAATAATAATAAAATTATATAATAACAATAAATAATAATAAAAAACCTTTTTCACTCTAATTCATATTTTTAACTTATTTTCATGCCATAAGGAATAGAACATATTCTCTATTACATTCACATATTTTTATATCAAAATAATTTGAAATTATAATAATTAATCTCTTTAAAATTTTTAATTTGAAGAGATAAGTTAATTATCTCTTTCAATCTATTAAAAAAAAAAAAAAAAAAATTTATTATCTTTTAATTTCAGTAAAAATCAACCCATTAATGAAATATGCACTAGATTCTTAATGAAAATTTATATTTTTCTCGAAAATATTATAATCGATTAATCATATATAAAAGAATGATCAATCGAATAAAATATTTTCGACAAAATATAAATTTTCATTAAGCATCTTTGATTATAAACTCATAAGATGACTCAGAAGTTACACTGTAAGAGTATGATATAATTTGAATTTCATTTACTTCTTTTAAGAAATCTGCAGTTCTTTAATGAAATTTTTAATATAAAAATACTCAAAATTATAAGAATTAATTAAAAAAATATTCTTTTCTATGACTTAAAATGGAGAGGTTTTGTATTTCGTCTTATCAAAAGAAAACTTCATCTTTTAACACATGCAGAAACATTTTCAGTGTTGTTAAAATTAAGCGAAGTGCGTTTCAAAAGTTATATTCCATTTGACACAATTATTGTGTACTTACCTGGCCAAAATCTCCCTGTTGTCAAAAATTGTTTTCGCCAAAATGCGCCAAGAAAAGGGTTGCAATTGTAAGTGAAGTGAATTGCAAACAGTACAAGAACCGTTCGTTGTAAAAGAAGATTCTAAATTGCTGAATATGCATTAGCAGCGTCAGATATTTATCGATTCAGTATGACGTAAAGGTTTCCTCAACAGATAAGGCTTGTGTGTTGTCTTGTGATAAAGTTTGTTAAATATCAGAAAGCTTTTTGATGTTTTTATTCTTATTTTAAATATTTATTTATGAACGTTTATTCTAATACGAAGTATCGGTTTTTATTTTCGTGTACAAAACCCAGATAACCTAGTTCAACGCAGTATCAATTTACTTACTGATAAATATATACTTATCTCGTGAAAGCAATTGAAAATGTTTTAAAAACACAAATAAGGTTGATTGTATTAATAATATAAAGCCATAAAATTTTAGTCTGACTGTATGGAAACGTTACTGTGCCGGTTGAATTTGTTGTGGGTGTTTGGAAATTTATTATTTTTATAAAAAGTTTGAAAATTTTACTAAAAACTAAAAATTTTTCTTTTGAAAATTTTAATTTTTTTCAGTTAAAGGAACTGTATGAAATTAACGCTATCATAGAACATGATCACCATGTTTATATAAGGTTGAAATTCTTTCTACAATTTGATTCACAGCTCAGCGGCAAGTTGCTCCGCTGGTGAGCATTAGAGCTAAGGTTTAATCCTCCGATAGCTTTGTTGTAGACACTGTTTCAAAAAACTAGGTGCCTCTATGGCGTTTGTGATGTTCAGTATCTTACTTTGTTAATCAGACTACCTGGTGGGAGTTTTCCGAGTTTTCTTCCATACGATATGCAAATGAGGGGTAGTTCTCCCTAAAAAGTCCTCCCTGAAAACACTGCCCTCCTCGTTTAACGGGAACAGAGTCAGACATACGGGTGTTTCTTCACAACAAAAAGCTGCCCTCTTTCCCTTCATCCATGAAGAGATACTCATGAGCAGGGCCGGATTTATATGAAAAGAGGCCCTAGAATATTCCCATTTATGAGGCCATTTCACCACCCCATTTTTAAGTTTGTAAATTACATGAGAGATAATAAAATGCATCATTATTGTGATATATATCAATATATCAATATTGTCACAAAATTATTTTTCAATAGTCTATGAACACTTGACTAATGTATTGAACCTACTGAACTCAAAAGGCGAGAATCAAATGATCGTGTATACAATCCTAATATAAGAATCTTTTCTAATAACATGAACCTGTATTTCATATTATTGAAGTACTACGAATATAACCGAACTTCGAGATATCAATAGGTCTGTTCTAATCTACACCAATCTGCACTTTATTTATGCAACAACAAACCAGAGCTTAGTAGCATAAGGCACTTCAATATTTGCCATAGCATTCAGAGAACGTACACTTTGGTGCAATCTAGTCATATGTGTAGAATTTCTCCTTATTTTCGATTCATTGTTTTAGTGTTTACTGTTTTTAGAATAGTGTAATTCTAATTTTGCTAACAATGTGCATGTAGGCCCTTCTTGATCTTGAGGCTCTAGGCTGAAGACTAATTAGCCTATAGGAAAATCCGGCCCTGCTCATGAGATGTCCGTTCCACACAATGCAGGGACTCTGACGATTAGACCACACCTTCTTTCTACATCTACTAGATTGGATTATTGATTGTAGTGTCAACACAAAGCACTTCTCAGTTTAAAGGAATTTAGTGTGAGGGAATGGTCAGGAGGGAGTAATAATAATAAATTCAGAGGGAACATTACAAAAAATAAAATTAAAATTAAATAAATGAAAGCAAAGAATAAAAAATAAATAAAAAAAAATTTTAAAAGTCAATTCCTACTTTTTAAGTTGAAATTTTATAAATACATCTGGCGATATCTATTGGTAGATACATGCAAATTAAATCTAAAACAAGTATTATAAAAAAATATTTTTAAAGTCAATTCCTACTTTTTTTCACTCTATTGCAGAAAGTCCTTTATCAATAATTTTCATTCAATTTTTACAAGATTTATTTGGCGCCATCTATTGGTAGATATATGCAAAATTAAATCTGACAAAAAAAATTAAAATTAATGATTTAAATTTAATTAGTGAATAAATGTTCAGCTGCATTAAAAAACTGTATTCACATCCAGTGTCATCCACTGCAAGTTTAAAAAAATGTATTTGAACCTTTGAGTGGACAAATAAAAAGTGTTTTATGAACGATTGAAAATTTGAACAAGATATATAGGGAGAGTGTGAGCTAATAGAAGGAATTGTGAAAAAAAATAATAATAAAGAGCTTATATAAAAAATATCTAACAACTAGTTTTGATTGAGATTAACTGTCTCTGTATTGCCAGCTGCATTAAAATAACAGTTTTTAGTTTCGTAGCTAGACCAAAAAAATACAGAATGGATTAAATTGATTATAATTGATTCAGGCTGAAAAAGATCAGATTGAAATTATAACCACTAAGACTTAACTGAATAAAAATGGAAGAGTTTTACCATTTTTAATATTTATTTTAATCGGGGCCTGATGGCCGAGTGAACACATTTCCAATGACTCAAATGGCGCTCGATACCACAGGTATCGAATAGGTTCAAATAACGGCGTTGCCGTGGGTGTTTGTAGTGGTTCGGAATTCAATTTTTTAAACCGTATGTTTCGGTCCTGTAGAAGATGTAGACAACATACGAATAAAATACACAATAGATATAGGATCGTAGAGCGTTGCTTTACTAAACCGGGGGCAGTGTTACTCCGCATCCGTGGCATTATCTTCAAGTTACACGCGATTAAATTCCCCTGGGTAGTAAAAAGTGACTAGCATAGGTGCAGCCCTTACGTCATAAAAAAAAAAAAAAATCACGGTTTATTTGCCAGCTGTATTAGGAAATAAAAAAAAAATATTTATTTTAACAAGATTAGGACTTGTTGGAGGAGATTGGAGAATTAGCTCTGGAGTGCATTCTACGAGATCATGGATTACGGTTTAGTGGTTTCCAAAATTTCTTGCAGATTGGAGTGCCAAGAAATTTTGGATAGCATTGAAGGAGATGGAGTCAGGAAGGATCAACTCCGCTGTCTGGATGTTTGAGAATAATTTCACAACATCTCGAATAGTAAACACATAGTAATATCTACAACACTATAAATATGGATAGTATTGTTGGCAAGATAACAATAAATTGATGAATATATAATATGCATTTAAGGAATATTCGTGTAACACAGCTAACACTTCTGAAAGAACGTTTGATTTTGTCGCTCTACGGACATCTTGTGCACACGAGGGTTAAACAGACCTACAATTTAAAGTGGCATTGAGCATTGTATTTACATCGTGTTGATTCTCAGAACATTAAAATGTTAAAAAAAAAAAGTTTCAAATAAAAATGTTATATAAGTTATTTTCTTAACTCTTTAAATTTAACAGAATTAACCAATCTAAATGTACAAACATATTGCAGGACTCGTCGTCTGTAATGATATACAGCATAAACGGTTATATTAATTTCAATTTTAGATACTTTGTTTTCGAAATAGAAAATCGTTTTCTAAAATGATTGCAAATAAATAAAATAAAGACGTTTTTGAAATTTCGTCCGTGTTTTATTTCCGTTAAAATTCAGTTTTTATAGTTTTACACTTTTCGTTTTTTAAAAATATCACATTCTTTTTAAATAAATTTAAATTAAAAATAAAAATTTGAATTAAAAACATTTTTAAAATTTGTCGTCACATACTTTTTGTATAATTTTATAACCTCTTTTCAAAGTGTGAATTATTTAAAAGATAAATAAATTTTTTAATATACAGACTTTTTAAAAAAAAAAAATACAAGTAAAACAAATGAACATTTAAAAACATCTTTACATAAATAAAAGAAAAAAAGTAATAACAATCACTGAATTTTCAAAAATAAATGGTTATATTAAACTTTCTTAATATACCACTTTTATATTACAACAAAAAAGCAAATGATAATTTAAAACATCTGCTTTATGTAAATAAAAGATAAAAAGGAACACTATTCATTGCATTTTTATTATAATAACTTACCAGATTACTAATCATTAAATTGTTGAAATTCTTCCTTTATCAAGGCGAATTATTTACCACAACACCTATTTGTTTCATTCTAAATGCGATTTACCCGGCAACAGGAAGGAAAAGATGCGAGATATATTATTTTCAACAAACCGGTCATTTGTTTCAAGGCTAAGCTCGGTAATCCAAGGTTATCTCATTTGAATCGTAAATAAATTAAATATGCATTCGATAGAATCCGGGAAAAAAAATCATATTTATTTCATTTTTTTATTAATAATGAAGAACAAGCGATTTCATATTAAGCACCGAATTTTTTATTTGCCTTTTTATTATATTATATTAATTTAATAATTATTTTAGTAATTTAATTTTAAATTTTGTAATAAACAAGCGTATTATTGATTAGTTAAATGGTGTTTGGTTGTGAATTGACAGAAACACGGTGGGCTAAGGCCTTCTGCCTATTAGTAGATTCATACAGAAGATGTTCAATTTATGGGGTAGGATTGTTAAAAAATGGAAATTTGGAAAACTGTAAAGGGGCAACTCGGCTCTAAGCACAGTGGTGTGGGTGTGGTGTAGTAGTAGTAGTAATATTAGACCAGTTCCCGCGGTTTAAATTGGATTCCGAACCTATACAAACACCCATGGCACATCACAGGAACTCCAGCACAAGGTCCCATGCACATGTGACCTCGAGCACGATATATATATATATATATATATGGGAACTAAAGACCAAATTGATGATATTTGAAAAAGAAATGGACAAATCGATTATTTAGTAGGAATGCTAGTTTGATATACTTGGCGCAAAGCTGTTTTAAAAAAAAAAAAAAAGTTTATTAGTTATTGTGAAAATTTTTATCTCGTATGTGGTTTGTGTATCTTTGTTCTATTATATAAATCAACTTTGTTAGTCTTTTTCCATTCTGCTATTCCCCTTGTTTGCTAAACAATTGTTTGTTAAACTTATATATCTTTCATCATCATCATCAGTGGCCCAACAGCCCTATGGTGGGCCAAGGCCATCTACTTACAGGCAGATGTCGAGACAGGAGATGGTTTTCTTTTTATGGGGTAGGGTTGTTAGACTTATGCCCAACGCTCTTTAGTCACGTTAGACCGGGACCTATGGTTTAAAGTGAATTCCGAACCACTCACAAACATCCATGGCACCACTGGGACTCGAACTGTGGCACCGAGAGCCAGAGATATTAAAAATCTTTTGGTTATCCTGTACATACAAATTTGTTTTAGACGTGGAGCTTTCAAATTTGGTGCATAGATATCCTACACAAGATCGAAGGCTATCTTAAAAACCTTATAGTCCCTTTATTTTTCTCCTTATTAATTGAATAAAAATCTCATTTTTATTCGTATTTTATAGCGCCAGTTAAGTTATTATAAAAAATGATAAGGCAGAAAATTCACAGTGTTAGTTTTTAATTCGTTTTCCTAATTAATACTATAATATCCTTAAAAATAAATGCTAAGAGATAGAAGATGAATAACATTAATGGAATTATTGTTTAATTTAAGACAAGCTATTTAAAGTCCATATCTTTAATCTAGCTCAGATATTTTTTCTTAGTGAATGTACCAAAACTAAAAATGTTTCATTTTTCTGCATCCTGGCTACAAACTGGTCACATCTGGTAGTAATGAATATTAAATGAATGCAAATTTACAGTTATGTAAATATCGATAAATTTTTAAAGTAAAGTTATTTAACTTGTGTACCTGCTTTCAGAAATTCTTCAGTGTATGTTTGACATGGTGAAATACTTTAATGTTATTTTACAGATATTTGACTCGATGTCTTTCAGTACATGAAAGATTGGCTAGAGGTGTGTCATTCATTGCTTATGACCTATTGCGTTTAATTTACTTCTTTTGTTTGTTTTCAAAATGAATAAATATAAATAGACATATTTAGTGAATAACAACAATGGATATTACGGTTACCTCGAATCTCTGGTAATGGAAACTCAAAATCATAATTCTGATTCGAATCCAAATCCGATTTCAAAGTGATAAATTTTCTAGATAAATTTGTACTAGAATATCTATAATTAAAAAAAATTTTAAGAAAAATGAAAAAGAAAGAAAAAAACTTTTTATATTCTGTTTTTTTTATCTTTTTTATAATATAATCCACAAAAATGCATATATATTAATTTGAACAAAATAATTTATGTATATATATAGGGCCTGATGGCCGAATGACTAGCGCTCGATACCACAGGTTTCGGGTTCGAGTCTCGATGGTGCCATGAATGTTCGCAGTGTTTCGAAATCCACTTTAAACTGTAGATCCCGGTCTGTTATGATTGAAGAGCATTGGACGTAGGGCTGATAATCCTACACAGTAAAAAGTAAACATTTCTGTTTTGGAATCTGCCAGTAGGCAGACTGCCTTGGCCCACCATGAGGCTGTTTCGTCACTGTTGATGATGGTGATGTATATATATATATATATAATTAAATAAAACAGTATTTGAAAAGGAAATCATTCATTTAAGGAAATCTGATTTTTGGCCGCTAATTGAATTTCGATAAATTATTACTTATATTCTACACAAAGAATTGTGAAATGAAAAAAAAAAATTCAATTGAGTAGTTAAAAAATTAAACTTTTGGCTTTCGCGATGCTTTTGGTGAATAAAAAATGGCGATGTTCTTGATTTATACCGAAAGAACTTTCTTGTCAACCCAAAATAAAAAAATAATAAAAATATATATTACAGATAAACTACACAACAAAGCAACAAAACACAAAATATTACTAAACACTTACTTGTGATTGCATATTATTTACCAGGAAATTGATATCTTCTACTTTTAAATAACTCGTTCATCACACTCACAATGAGCTTTACTGAAAAATAGTTTCGTTTTCACCCGGCTAAAAGGTAGAAGACACGAATAGTGCAGCGTCAATGTGCAATGTGTTGGATAATTTTCCCCATCAGGAATTCTTTCCTCTACAAGGCAAGGAATAATTGCTTTGCTTATTTTTGGGCCATTGAAATTCATCTTCCTTCTAATTTTGACTAATATGTTTTTAAATGCTGGAATATTTATTTTCTAGGTATATGAAAGCTCATTTTCCTACCTTTTATAAAAAATAGTTCAACGCAAATGTTTGTTGCTGATAATTAAATGATCAGGTAATTAAAACTAGAATAATCAATTAATAATAATAACAGACATCTGTTTTATTTATTAATTGATTTTACTCAAAAATGTGAAGTCACAAAATTATGTTCCTATTTTCTCTATGAATTATGAATTACTGCACTGATGAACTGATGTAGAACTGGGTAGTGCTAAATAGTGTTATTCATTTAACACTACACAGGAGGCACGTAACAGGTGGGTTGAAAAATTCATAGGCTGACACACAAATGGCGCTACTAGTACTAAATCTATATGATTTTTAGTTAGCCCTAACCTTCAAAAGACACGTGTATAAATTTGACAGCTGTTGCACTATTAGTATACGAGTTATAGCATTTGTACTGAAGTTATGTCATTTTTAGTGTTCATCACTTGCAGTCCACTCGGCTTGACTGTCGATTGGACACCGGTGTGAAATGATGATGCCATGTTTCATCCATTGTCACATATCGACGCAAAAATTCGGCTTTTTACGATTGAACAGCTCCACACACTGCTTAGAATCATCAATTAGTTGTTGTTTTTGGTCGATTGTGAGCTCGCGGCACCCACTTTGAACAGAGCTTTCACATATCCAAATATTCCTTCACGATATGTCCAACACGTTCCTTTGATATCTTTAGGGTCTCAGCTATCTCAATCAACTTCACTTTACGGTTATCAGAAATTATTTTGTGGACTTTTTTTTTTTGATGTTTTCGTCGGTAACAGCCTCTTTGGGGCGTCCACTGCGTGCATCGTCCTCGGTGCTTATTTCGCCTCGTTTAAATTTAGCGAACCACTTCTCTACGGTTGATTTTCCTGGTGCAAAGTCCGAATAATGTTTATCAAGCCAAGCCTTGGCTTCAGTAGTATTTTTTTGCCAAAAAGCAATGCTTTAATTAACACACGAAATTCCTTTTTATCCATTTTTTCAAAATAACAAAAGTTGCTTCACAAAAAATGCTATAACTCACATACTAGTAGTGCAACAGCTGTCAAATTTATACACGTGTCTTTCGAAGGTTAGGGCTAACTAAAAATATATGGATTTAATGCTAGTAGCGACATCTATGTGTGAGCCTACGATCTTTTCAGTCCACTTGTTATAGCTTAAAGTATGCTACAGACTCGAGTAAAACTACCCGAATATACTTGTTTCATCACCCATCCCAATGGACTTGCCCCGTGCAGTTTTTACAGCAAATTCCCGACTCACGACAGGACTTGGTTTTCTTAATAAACACTTGCACAGGCATTGGTGTAGCTACTAATGTTGTCTGTGCTCTGTGCTCGCCAGGTGAAACTGGATTTTTACATTTGACAGTATCCACTGCACTTGATTTTATGACATTTAACTCTGACAATTTTACCCAGGCTAAATTTTATTGGGCTGCTAGAGTTCTTATTGTGGATATCGCTACAATTTGATGTAGGAAAAAAGAATCTGTGAATTATGATATTTAGTAAATTAAAGAGATACAGCATTTTCCTGATTTACACTACTTATTATTTAAAATAAATAACAATTAACAACATTTGTTTACATTAATTTTTGCTTAAGACCTTAAGACCACGTGAACAACATACCATATTATAGTAAAAAGGAAAGATTGTATAAAATATAATACAAAAATAATCCTATTTCTTTTCTCTCTCTGTTTTCGCCTTCTAGAACCAGAACTTGTCAAAAACGTCTACCAGAATCTTCTACCTCCACAGCTACTCCTTTCAATAATTTGCTATTTTTTGAAAGTCACGTTTACCGTATTCGTTTTTTTAAATAGAGAGTTTTTGCATAGTTTATGAGACAATAAAAAAAACTGTAAACGAAATAAAAAAAAAAAAAAATTCTCCCTATCGCGCATGCTCATCTGAAACATTGCATTATTGCGCATGCATATAAGAAATATTACACTACTGCGCAGGCGATTAGAAAGCGTAAGTAAAACCAACATGGCGGCAAAAGAATGAAACAATGAGGAATTAGATTATTTGTGAAACTCGGAAAATAGAAATTAAAAGCTATAAACTTAATTTAAACAAATTAGAATACTACTGTTAAATATATTTGCAAAATGCGGCACTATAAATTACGCATTCTTTCTTACAAATCACTTTCTTTTAATAAAAAATCTTCTCGTTATAGTACTTATCTACTGTTTCTTGGAAATAACGAATTTGCAATTTTTTTTAAATATTTTTTTCTCTGTTCTTTTGAAGTTATAACAGTATTTATCATTAGTTATACTATAAAGACTGATTTATCACCCAGTGTTTGATAGATTTTATAAAATAAGCCATATCATACTTATAATAAGGATTAATTTATCAATTTTTTTATCTCAATAATCTAAATAGTCCCTGCAATAATACTTCCTATACAGAAAAACCTAGAAATCGTAATTATTAATTCATTACTCAATAGATAGGCATTTACTTGGCATAATTTTTAAAAGATTTACTCTATATACAACTAAATATTCCTTTTATTTAAAATTATAATGATTTCAAACTTTTGCAATTGCTACAAAAATTATTGACTAAAACACACCAAAATTATTATTTAATTAACTATAACTATACTAAAATTATTATATAATTAAAATTATATAAACACAAAAATTTTTTTCTTCTTCAAATTAACCATTCTAATTTCAATAGTTTTAGATTTTTTTCAGTATCTTACATAAAGTAATCTTCAAGTAAAAGCATACCTTCACTAAAATTCCAGATACAGTGTTTTTATTCTTGTTTCTTTTAGATAATAAGTATTTTCTTCCCTTTTGAATTGAAACAGTAGCGATCACTGCTTCCATCTTTGAACTCCATTTTTTTATGTGAAATACATTTCCTAAATGACAAATTATGTTTTCCGAACATTTGCTTTAACTTGACGAAGCATATATACTTTAAGTTTTATCGAGGTTCCTAAATGGAAATAGTTTTCGTTGTGCCTATTTTATCATCCATTTGAAATAGAAAGCAAACTATTATTTCCGAAGCAAATAAAAAATCGATAAAGGAGCGATGAAAAATTTTTTCATTAAAATGCATTCATTCTATTAAATATTAGAATGTTAAATAATCCTATTACAAAATAATTATTTAGAACACAATTAATCCATACGTTGCCATACGATGGAATCTTAATTCTTTCGGAAATATTTAGCAAACGATTCATAAATAAAAATAACATTAAAAATTGTAATTCATTTACAGACATTTTTTAACGGATTTTTTTCAATCGTTTGGCTGAAATTAAAATTCGTTTTCAAGATTGTGTTTTGATCACGAGTTTGAGAATAATAATAGTTTATCGTCTGAGTCGAATCAGGTGAAAGCAAACATAAATCTCTCCATTTCGTTGACACGACACGTTTAAAAAAAAGAACTGTACCATGTACACATATCATTTCTATATAGTATGAAGTTAAATCATCATTGATATCATTTCAAAGCGTTTATCTTTAAAAGCAAAACAATTTCATAGAATTCAAACAAAGAAAGCGATATATTTATTCATAATAAAGAACATATAAAAGACGATGTCGTTGAAAGTATGGTGATTAAATAATATTTTTTTTGTCAATTTTTAGTTTTATTCCAATGGAAAAAATGAACAGACCTTTTATGAAACCTGATAAGTAAGGTTTTTAAAAATTTAAATAGCAAACTACTCTTCCTGCTTTTATTTTCCAACAATAAGGAATAAGGTCTATAGCTGAAGAAAGCCTTCAGATTCAATCACAAAATCGTTGAAAATGGATGCAAAACATTATCATGTTCCTTGTTTAAAAAAAATGTCAATATCAAATGCTTAAAGTGCCATACGTTGTTATTCAATTTACTTACGTATTATTGAATTAACTTAATATGTTAGCATTAATATGACCTTAGGTGAATACGTTTGCACATGAGAAAAGTCATGTAACTATAAGCTGAGCTGTCATCACTAGTTCTCGCAAAATGAGCAATATAATGATTCATGCAACTGAGCTATGGAGGAAAAAATCTGGATATGTGCGCAACGGTAGACTCATTAATTGAGTAGAAACGGTGGTTTACTTCCTGTTGAAGTTAACGAAACAAGTCCGTCTGATGCAGCCTTAACACTGGCTTTTAAGTTTAAAATAATTTTATATATTGCTTAAATCTCACAATATTCTGACATGGTACTCATAAATTATACTCGTTTGTGGATAATCTATCAGATTTTCCGAACTTGAAAAGTTAAAATCCATGTCGATGTTATGGATGGACTAGACAAATCTATAGGTCGGACAGTAGATTTACTAGAATATACGAATAGGGGAGGAAGGTGATAATGCTGCTTCTGAGGATATTAATTCGAAAATGGGTGGTAAACATGATTGCAGGTGTAGCTAACCTGTTTGGATGGCTCTTGGGTAACGCTGAATTAACGGCATATCTTCTATTCAAATAACAAATAACAATAATATAATATAAATATAATAAATAAATAATAATGAATATAATAATAAATAATAACCAACGGACACAGCATTTGAAACAGTAATATTTTTGTAATCTAAATGTATCAATTTAAAAAAAAAACATACTTAAAAATGCATCATCAGTTATGTAATTTATCAAATTATTCTATTCCTTATATATATATATGTATATATAGTATATATATAATTAGTATATTCCGAGAGAACCTTACACAAGGAAAATGGGATCAAACCAAATTAATTTTAAATTCTAAAATCTAAATTATGATTAAATTGATCCATTACTTATTCCAGTATCCTAAGAGAAATCTTATTTTATTCCCTTTAATTTTATACACTCTTTCCTCAAAATAAATTAATAACTAAATAATTACTTTTATTTTTCTTCCTTATACATAAACAATAATTAAATAATGGACATGAGTAACGATAAATGTTCTTTATACGACGAAAAACATGATATAATGACATTTCTTATCGTCAAACATTATTAAATATTATTATTTTCTATAATTCTAGCATCCAATATTATATAAATTAGTCTCGGGAAAAAAAAAAAATAAATAAATAAAGTTTGAAAGTTCTCTTTAAATTTCTGCCAGTTGTACGAATTTTTAAAGAAGCATATTATTATAAACTAAGGGTAATCGTTTCTTAAATGTTGAACAAATAGGGCCTGAATGGCCGAGTGGCTAGCGCTCGGTACCACAGGCGTCGGGTTCGAGTCCCGGCAGTGCCATGGATGTTTGTAGTGGTTCGGAATCCACTTTAAACCGTAGGTCCCGGTTTAACATGAGCGTTGCGGGGATAGTGTTATTCCGCGTCCGTAGCTTAAGTTACGCCAAATAGCTTGAAGCTACTCTTCAAGCTACACGCACCTCCTGGGTAGTGCTAAGTGAGTAACGTCGGTGCAGCGTTTGCCTTAAGGCATCAAAGACCGTTGTCTAAGTGTTTGCCAGCTGCATTAGAACAACAACAACAAAAAAAAGATTGAACAAATACAATTTTTTTTTTAATAAATACCCAATAAATAAAAATTAAAAAAAAAAAAGCAATGTCTTATTATCCTTCTTTTGCTATTTAAAATGCATTCCGTTTCTTTTCAAGTATGCCACATTAAAATGAAATAGACAAACCGTAATGTGTTGGACAACCAGATTGTAACTGGATGTGGTTGGGTTTAGATAAAAGTTAGAGAACTGACAGATTTATTTACTCACGCACACACCCCACACACATACAATATTTATCACATTTAGAGACAAAAATTATAGACGCGTGGAAAGATTCCACTTCTAAGTCGAAAGCTCGATACTCAGCTATGCGCAGGATGCACGAAATATACTTCCTCTCCAGGAGAGAGTCTGTAGGCCAACTAATATTCAGGATTGCGTTGAATATATTTCCTATCGTGGTGAGATATCGTAAACTAAACGTTTCTCAATGCGCGTCGTTGCACTGTACTTCCTCTCGGGTGAGAGTCTCGAAGCCTACTGACTATTACTCCTGAACGTCACAGAGGGCGTCTTGCCAGTGCGTAGGAGGTATCACGGTTACAAAATAAAAATTGCAAATTATTTTAAATTCATATATGCTAAATTTTTATGTGAAATATCGATAATAATATATATATAAATATTAAAAAGAAATTTCCTATCAAGGAATGATAAAACAAATTGCTTTATTTTTATAAGGATTTTAAATGCATTTATATAATTTTAAAGTGAAAATACTTTAATAAAAGTTTGTTTTTAAAGCTGTTTTAATAAAGCTTGTTAGGGGGAAGATAACAACTAAACTATACATACGGATTCAGCACTTTATTTTAATTTTTTTGCTATCGTTAAAAAAATTGCTATAATTTATTTCATTCTTTTATTTATTATTTTTTTAGAGTAACAGATTTTTAGTTAATTTATTTTTTTAACTTAGTGATTTTCATAACTTAGTGAAAGATATCAAAATATAAATTTCTTGAAGAAAATTTTCATCTGAAAGTATTTTTAAAATCCATTACAAACCTATCGTTATTTACTTATTATTAGTCTTAATAAATTGCTAAATTATGAAGTCAAAAAACTGGCAGTCATAATCACAGTAACTTACCAGTTCATCTGTTAAACCTGAAGTCCTTCCAAAAGGCATTACATTAATTTCCCCTCGCTTAATTGTTTTAAAATTCCTTCTGTACCAATGCCAACTAGAATAAAAAAAACTTTGCATCTGAATGACGAAATTTCGCTGCCGTCATGACGACTAGAATACCTTCGTAAACGAGAAAAGCATAAAGAATAGAGAAGACATACGTATCTTTTTTTTTTTTTTTTAAATCCATGAAATTATGGGTATTGTTTTGAGAAGACATGTTTGTCGTGTCTTTGACCACTTTCAATTTTGGGCGTTTTCACTGGAATCTATAATTTTTTAAAAATTTGTTTCACGAACTTTTTATAAAATCGTTTGGAATTTTTTTTTTTGACTATTGTTATTCATTTTGTTCTTACATTAAATTCTAAATTTAGCATCGTAAACTAAATATCTTCGTTCAAAGTTTGTTGATTTTTAAGAGACTTACAGATTTATTTAAAAAAATTAAGACAATTATTTAAGAGATTTACAAATTTACTTTTTTCTTTATTTACATATTTCTCGTCAAAAAAAAAAAAATTTTATATTTTATTTTTTACAATCTATCCATAATTTTATGAATAAGCTTTACAACGACCCGGCCGATTATATTTAGTTTTATAACTAAATTTTTTTACCAAATTCTTGTAATGCTACCACCATAGTTTAAGTGCCAGATTGACACTTTGTCTTTCAAGATTATTAAGCTATCCTGCTCTGGAATTTAACGTTTAGCCACACTACAGCAGGTCAGCTGATTCAATTTCAGACAATTTTTTTTTTTAAAATTAAAAATGATTCAGAATTTAATTTGGAACTCTCGTTATCTTCTATATTATTAAAAGAAGGTAAATACATGACATGGCCTCCATTCTTTTGACTAAATCAGTTATTTCGCATATAAGAAAGAAAAATGGTCTCTTTTTAAAATTTTCAAAAGACAGGTAAGAGTTGAAAAGGATGAGGTAAAAATACAAAAATAAAAGCTATAAGGGGAAAGTAAGTCACACTCTTACGTTGAGTGATTATCAATAACAACTGTTAAGGGGACAGGAAACTTGTTACATATGTCTTTATTAAAACTCAAATCCATACAAATTTGGCTACTTACCGTAGAAACAAAATGCACGCATAAACAAATCAAAATTACAAATTGAAAAGACTAGACATTCTTAACATAAACTACCAAAAGCCCTTAAAAACAGTGAACTGAAACGCGAGTAAATAGTTAAAAGAAATTAAATAATTTAATATTTCCTGTACTTTGAGGATTTTGATTTTTTTTAAAATATAATTTTAACTTATTAATCAAAATGTTACTCGCGTCCGAGATAACCTTAAGTCACATGTGCCTGCTGGGTGTTGCTAAATGAGTAACGACTAGAGGCTATAACTACTTGCCCGGAAAATGACTGTGCGTCATCCGAACTTTTAAATTGGACAGAAAAGTTACATGTGGTAGATCGGTTAGCTTTGTTTTCTTCGGACAGATTATGAGGGTTTGATTTGGTCATCTTGTGCACAATTTAGACTAAGCAGATCGGGACCTACAGTTTAACGTGGATTCCGAACCACTCACAAACATCCATGCCATCGCCAGGATTCGAACCTGGAGCCTGGGATACCAAAGGCCAGAGCGCTAGCCAATTGGCCACCAGTTTATGAGGGATACAAACATTATTTTACATAATACAATTTGCTGCAAATTGGGAGCAGCTTGGGAGTCAATAAAGATAACTGCCTTATTAAGATTAGTAGTTAGTCAAGAAGGTTTAAAATTGCTTTCCTTATGGCAAAAATCTCAGCATCAAAATTGGAGGCATTTGAATAATATAATACTATGAATCATAAACATGAAAGTACTTGAAGTAAACAGGTTTGATTTAAAATCATTTCAAACAATATTTCCTGTTTTACAATCTAAACGCTTGTTTCAAATGAATTTCAGCACATTAAAGAAACAAGAGACTTTAAAAATTTGTCTTGCATAAAAAAATGTTCATCCTCCAGTTCTTTTTTGAGAACAAAAATAGATTCTTAGCATATCATATGAATTTAATAAATTATTAATTTTAAATGGAAAAATAAATTTTTAGACTTATTAAATTTTGATTTTTAATTTACAATGTCATTCATTTTCATTTCATGAAAATAAAAATACATGAACTTTATTTCCATTATCATAATTGCCTCTGAATATTGGCACATTCCATTAAAAAAAAAAAAAAAACTGCCAAGCCGGTCAGCTCCCCTTAGCACTTGAGTTTATTTCTCTGACCTATTTCAGGCAGCTGATTTCCAGGATTTATTTCCTAGCTTTTAACTATTTGAAAACACTTCTAAATCGTAATAAATGTGAAATTGCAAGTAAAAAACTTTATGGCAATAATACTATATTAAAATTTAGTTTATACTTATAGAAGTAGGTTTGTTTATTGTAAATAAAACCAAATAGTTTTATTAGAACTACTTTTTAGATCCAACCAAAATCACCCCGATAAAATGCGATTCAAGATAACAAATACATTTATGAATCAAATAGAATGTTTCTTCCCCCGACAACAACAAAAAAAAATCAATTTTTTTTTATGTATAAGGTATTTTAACTATATATACAAATTTGGTAATAAACTAAACAGAATAAATAAGCTAATACATTTAACTCTGGGAAATGACACATAGCTATACTGTATAAGCAGAAATTAATAATAACAAACAATTTATGTTATTTTTTTCCCAATCTGTATTTTTTAACATAAATGTAGCGCATGTAAAATCTATCTTCAATGAACTTTTGAATAGTATATCTAATTAAAAAAAAAAATGAAATTTTAAATAATAATAAAGTATTCAAAAATATAAAAGCACTTTCTCTGATTTTAGACATCAAAATGGTAGAAAATAAATTAAGAAAAAATACACACAAAATCTTAAGTTGCCAAATAGCTGTAACATGTTTTCCGTTTTGAAGTAATTATAATTCATTAAAATATTTATCAGGCTACACAAAACTGATAAACCAGTCTTAACATATATGGTAATCTTGTAAAATTAAAATAAAAAATAATACTGCTTTTAAATAGGTTTTTTGTATTTAATATACTTCTGAAAATCCAAACACAATGCACAATAGCATTGTTTCAGCTAATATTTGCCATTAATTAAAATCGAAACAACTCCCCATAAAAACCACACATTTATTTCAAAAATGCATGTTAGTACAAGAAACATTATTGTGACATGATTCATTTGCATTACATGTGCAACAAAAGATACACAAATATATATATATATAATATTCCATACTTATAACATGAATAATCTTCTCATTACAATACATTTTTTATAAGAAATGCAAAACAAAAAATACAAAGGAATGTAGAACAAAAATAATAAAATAAAACTCGCAAAATAATAATAAGAAAAATAATAACTGCATTATTTTTATATTTAAAAGGTAGAAAGCAACAAAAGGACACTTTGAGCAACATAAATGAAATATATATACATATGAGCAGGATTTTTGAAATAAATACAGATGATGCATGTGTACGCAAAATATTTTAATACAAATTCAGAAAAATATTGAATTTTTTTAAAAAATAATTATCCATTATGTTTCTGTTAACAGAAACTTCTCATAGGATTAAAAAAAAAAAAAAAAAAAAAAAAAAAAAAAATGAAAACATTGAAGGAAACACTTTTTAAAAAAATAAAATAAAATAATTCAGAAACAAAAATAAACTTTTACATTATAACTAACAGAAATATTTTTTTTCAGTAGGAGTGTAGAGAGGGGGAAAAAAAAAAAAAAAAACAACCCACATTAATCTTTATAGAAGAAAAGAAACTTGATCACTGGATTATAAATGCATACAAAATCTATAATAATTTTGGATTGAAAAACAAAATTTGTGCTTAATTGAACAATTTTCTAATTGGGAATATTGTACAAATTTTTGTTTTAAAAGTTAAAACAATAACTGATTAGAATCATTTTACAACTATTACTATTTGGAAAAGAAAACTGATTTTATTACAAGAGCTGTGATAATACATATCAATGTACATATACAATATAATACAATTAGTTTTTTAAATATCCCTGTAAATCCTTTTTTCATTTGAACACAATTTAAATAAAAAATAAAACATTATACAGTAATTTCTCTTTATCCAGCATTTGATAGTTTGGCACCGATAGAGCCTTTGTTTTTGTATGGATTTTTTTGGATTAGGGCATTTGTTGATCTTGACAACACAATGCTGGCCACATTTTATCATACATGTCAGTTTTTGTTCCAATATAGTGTTTTTAGTTTAATATATGTATGTTTTAACTATTTAAATTTTTTTTCTAGAGTGCTTTATTTTTATATCCTCCTTGAAACTATAGTGATGCTTGATAATCCTGCATGGCCATCATTCCAGATTAAAGAGAGGTTAATGTATTTGAATGAATTGTAAGCTAAT
This sequence comes from Caerostris extrusa, assembly GCA_021605095.1. Lineage (NCBI taxonomy): Eukaryota > Metazoa > Arthropoda > Arachnida > Araneae > Araneidae > Caerostris > Caerostris extrusa. Next base: position 71,368 of record BPLR01005043.1, read on the forward strand.
ATCATAGCAATTACTATAGTCTAAAGTTAATACAAATGCATTTTGCAGATACAACATTTGGCATATAAATTACAATGAAAAAAATATACAGTTATAAAAATTGTATTAATTAATGTACAGATAGAAAATTCCATTTTCCCTCTACAAAATATTACTTTCATTGAATATATAGAAATACTTCCAAAAAATTTACACATAGTTATATGGCCCTCTGTTCATCCAAATACTGTAAGGTAATCAGATATCGCAAAATATATTTTACATTGTACAATTCTACATTTTTTAATACCGGAAGGAAAATATATATAAGTAAAAATCAAATCTGGCATTCAGCATTCCATTTTAAAAATATTACCACTTGCCGTAATTTAAGAATACAACACATTTAATCAATTTAAAGCAAGAAATAATTTATTTTAGATAAATTTTTTTAAATTGTTGCAAACTTAAAATGGTAAATAAGCTAAGGTATTTCAAAACAATAAAAATTAAACTAAAAATTGTATTGATAACATGTTAATAAATATTTTAATTTTCAAATGATTATGTAAATAGGAAGGATACGATATAGATAGTTTGAACAAAAATTAAAAAGTCATGAGAGTCATATACAGATTTTATGATAAAAAAACAATCAAACTAATGCAAAGAATAAATGCTTTAATTTTGAAAAAATTCTTACTTAAACATTAAAAAAGAATTTAAAGTACAATAAGCAGTTTTTAAATGTGCGTTATAAATTGTAAATGATAATGACATTAACTCTCAATAATACTATTTTACAAAAAATAAAGCAGCAATGATTTAAAAACCAAATATTTTATAGAAAATAAATGTGCTCTTTATTTAACAGGTAAATCATAAACGGAAGACAACTGTAGTGTTTATGCGTCTAAAATATACTTACTTTTAGTTCAACCACAGACCACATGGAATGGTAAACAACCTGTTTAGTGGAAGTAAAGGATGATTAAACCTGGTTTGAAAGAAAAAAATTACACAGAATTTTTTGCATTTTAGCTTTTTAATATTGTGTAATTTAAAGTTTTAATTATTAAAAATAATTTTTATCAGAATTAAAATACCTCTAAATGATATTTCTTCTCCCATGATGCCTATATCTTTGAATCCGCTTGCCAATTTTCCATGCAATCGGTGGTTGGACTATACTAACTTAAATGTTCAAAATAATAATAAAACTTTTAATTCTCATTTTATTTAATGAAGAAAAAATTCTCAAACATAAAATATGTTTTTATTTAAATAAAACAGCAATAAAAGTTGAGGGAGAAACTAAAAGTCAAATTGAAAAGATCTGTTCAAAGATCTTTCAAAAGTGAACACAGAACAATATTCCAAATTTAATCAAGTTGTTTGGATATTTAAGTGAGAAAGGCTGGATAGAAGATCCTTAACATCTGTATCAACCTATAAGAAAAAAGCACAGAGCAAAAGGATTAAATAATAGTTATATTTTTGTTTTTAATTTTGTAAAAAGATATTCCAAAAATAAAATTGGAAAAAAGTTAAAAAGGCAAAATATTTGAAATATAGTTCATTAATAAAAAATTTGTAGTTAAAATAATTGCAAACATTAGTAAATGTAGAATAAAGCATTAACTCTTAATTTAGTAAGCCTTTATTGTAGAGGGCAATTAAAATATTAATGATGAAACATTATTTTATTTATTTAAATCTGTACATATGTGTATAGATATATACATTCATAACTATACATACTTGACTAAACTAAAACTATTTCTCTGATTTACGAAAACTGATTTTATTAGTTTTCTGGCTTTCTCTCTACTCAGAATCATTTTGAGTGTAAGATATACATTATGAAAAACACTTATATCAGATATTAATTATTATTTATATATGTTAAAATAATTATTTAAAAAAAATACAGTGAACATCCTAAAAAATCTATTAAAACAGTATATTACTTTTCTTATAGGTAAAAAAAAATACTAAAATTTTAACAAGATAGTGAATCTATCTTGGATCTAAAAGATAGCATATGTCACAAAATAAGTTAGTTATTCCAAAATAATAAACAATGATAAGAGCTCAGCTTTAATTAAAAGTAATAAATAAAAAGAGTGAAAACAGATCTTTCTGAAAGTTTCATTAGGATTTTTTTAGCCCCATTTACCAGCTAATCACTCTTATTACTGAAATGAAATTCCAAAAAAGTTGTCATATTCTTGACAAAAAGCTGTTCTAAATTGCTATTGCTATGATAGTTAACTGGGCAACATTGGGCTTTGATGTAGAGAAATGATGGCAATTTTCCTGACTATTACATATAAAAAAAAAATTGCCTGACTTTTCCTGATTTTCTGGTTCTGTTGTCACCCTATTATATAATTTTTAATTCATTAATACCTTTTCTTGATACCTTAAAATTAAGTTTGATAATTTACACCTAAATAATGCAAATTTTCATTGAAACTATCAAACAAATCAAAGATCTTTCAAAAGACCCCAAAATACTATAATGAGAATAATATTAGTTGTAAGCTTTAAAAGAACATTATAATTAATTCATAGAAAAAATTATTAATTACAAGTTGAGAAAAATAAAAAAATTTTTTTTTTTAAAGACAAGTTTGGTTTATAAGTTATGGCAGCTTATTAAATAAAATCAGAAATATACCTCTTCTCTGGTTTGATGATGATGAAGTCTGTTTGAAAAGCTGTTAATCAAATCCATTTCAACAGACCTTCCTGACCTTTGAAGATACACTTGCATCATTTCCAGAACCTAAATGGAAATTATTTCACTATTCATACAAAGAAAAAGAAAATTTTAATAAATTAAAAAGTCATACAATTAATTAAATATAATTTCTTACATGCTCTACTTCTGTTTTCAATTGTGCAGATGAATATTCAGTATTCCTTTGGAGAAGTTTCAGTTTTGACTGTGCTAACTGAAATGGAGAACGGCCAGAATAGTCCAATGCATTTATATCAGTGCCTAAAAATGAATGATTTTCAATTTAAATTAATTGAATAAACAAAATATGTACAATAATGAGTGTGTAATGAATGAGATAAAAATTTATCAAAATTTATTTCGAACCAATGACAAGAAAAAAATAATTTTTAATTACAAAAATTATTTTTATAATTTGAAAATTTTTTTTTTTAACATTTTTTCATGGTAAAAGGTAAGAAATGGATTTTTATGGAAAAAATACATATGTTCATAAATCACCATTATATGAATGAAACATTTAAATATTTATATAAATGTAGATTAGTTGCTGTTGATTAAATAATGGAACACGCTTTAAAAGTAATAGATTCAAACTATTCTTATTGATGGCATAAGCAAACCTAGTTTATATTTTTTACTGGCATCAGTATTACAAATTATTATAAAGTCTCCAATTAAATTTTATAAATAATAACAATTGGATTTCTCTTAGATGGATTTTATAGAGCTGAAATTGACATTAAAATGAAATTATTTTTAGATGATTGGCTGAGATTTATTTGTAATTGTTGTTGTTTGTAATTCAAAATATTGATGTCTAAAACTATAAACTGGCAAGAGCAAAACCAGAACTGTACCTAATTGGATGTTATCTATAAACAATTTGCAAATGTAATGCATCCATGCACTCACTGAATTAATTTAAAATTGATCTTTTTGGTGCAGGGCAAAACCTCATATTACGGAAAGCACAAGAAATGAATGTCACAATACCTTTTTCATAAATTAAAAAAAAAAAAAAAAAAAAGTATTATTTTGTAACATTACATTCAAATTTTACAATGACAAAGCCTGTTTAATAAATAAGTACCCTTTTAAATTTATCTCAAACAAAATAAATTAAAATGAACTATTAAATTTTCAATAATATTGCAATAAAAATTTAAATATTTACAAGAATTCCCTACAATTAAAAAAAAAAAAAACAGTTAATATCAATAAAATAATTCCTATTCCAAACCTATTTAATACACTATTGATATATTTATATTAATATGATATTTTTATAATTTTTTAAAAATATCTTTCCTATTTTATATATGAAATTTTTTTCTTGCAAGCATCAATTTTGACAATTTTTTTAGAATTCTAAAATTGCATGTGTATGTTTTTCTTTACATTTTTACAGAATATTATTGTATTGTTATTTATTATAATAACAATATAATGATTAATTTATAAATCAATTTCAAAATTACTTACCAGCTTTGAGTAATAATGTTACCATTTCAATATGAGTGGTACAGGCAGCTAAATATAATTAACTATGATTATAATTTGTAACTAATTTAGTTAAAAAATTATATGAAAAAATATTAAAATATATTTAGATCACTCAACAATTTAAAATTTTTTAGAAAGGACATGTTATTATTTAAAAATTTATTTAATATTTTTAATATAATTTCTGAATACAGTAAATTCTCTTTAATCTAGCATTTCATAATTCATCGCTCGAGTTTTCATTCTGTTGAACTTGGATAGCCAGACGGCCACACAATATTTCTTTCATTTTCATTAAAAATGTACATATTTAATGAGTACATATACATTAAATAAATACACATTTTTAAATTTTTACCTAGAGAGCTTTACTTTGGTATCTCTTTTAAAACTATATTGATACTTGATAATCTGACATGGCAGATTCAGAACATACTGAATTAAAGAGAGGTTACTATATATAAATTCTTATTTAATTACATTAAGTACAAATTGTATCAAATTATTATAATGAAAATATATAAGATTTTAACAGAAGTATTTTAACTCAGTGAAAGTTTTGAATTCTTTATTTTTAATACTATTAATAAAGTAAAAATAAATTAACTGTAGCACCTCCTTTTTTTATCCTTTCCAACCAATAATAATCTAATCATAACATTCACTTAATAAAGCTTGAATATATTTGAAGAAATTTTAAAAATCAGTAGAACTGTAAAAGTGGAAGACTCTATGAAAATATAAAATGATATTAAGAAAGTTTTGCAAGGAAACATTTTAAAATTTATTAATGCATCAAAAATTAATTTTAAATAAATTACAATCAACAAAAGAAAGACACAAATATAATAAAAAACCGTATCAAAAACCTTACCCAAATGCAATGGAGTATTTCCAACTAAACCGTTGATTAGATCAGCTCCTCTCTCAATTAAAAGGCGAGCTGTGAATAAAAATTAAAAATAATTTTGCATGTATTATTACCATATTTCTAGACATGATATATATTAGAATGGGGCTTAAAGGCCATGAATTGAATTTTTTTTTAAATTTTATTTTTAGAAATCTCTTTCACTTACTTTGTTCTTATAGATATAAAAATAATACATAAAATGTTTGAACAAATTTTGATATTTAAGGCACAGTGCTTAAAAATTTATAAAAACTAGAAAATGAAAATGTTGGCTATATCTAAAAATGCGTTATTTTTAAAAATGTATTTAATATATTATGATTTTTTAAATTTTATATTTTTTTTTATTGTTTAAAAAAGCTGATAAAGTCTTTTTCTTGCTATCAGGCTGTCTTTTATAATGATCTTCTAATAACTTGTAGTTACATATCAACATGAGTTATCATTGCACTGTATTCCTGAATTAGAGTCGGATGTTTGGTACATACATTTATTACATGCAGAGATCTTAAAAGCTGATACTGCTGGAAATCTTAATGCATTTGGCACTATGGTCTAAAGACTCTTGTTTTAATTCCAACATAAAAATTCCATTTGAATAAAGCTTGTTACAGATAGACTACACATTACCACTCCTTTTGAATATTGCTTTGAGCTCTTTTGCCCAAAATAAGAAAACCACCTCAGTTCATATCAGATAATTTTGCCTCAGCATGAACAAGAATATCTGATAGTCTAATAAAAAACACCTCCACAATTGAGGATTCTCTGCAAGATAAATCTTTGCATGTGTCATTTGTAGTTGACGACAGAGAAGTGCCTTTTACATTGGGCAAGAAATCACATTACCTGGATTAGGCAGCAATGGTTTTTGTACTCTTCATAGATGATTACAGGTTTAGTCAGGAAAATAATTTAGATTATGCACTGACTTTGAGTGAGCAAGGCACCTGATACCACTGATACTACAAATCTGAGGCCATTAATTGAGAAGGAACCTGGGACGTTTCACATGGTCGAGCTCAATTCAAATATCTGACAACGTATGGCAAGTCAACACAACAATGCATTACATCTAGAGATGGATATAATTATTTCTAAAAAGCATTTATTTAATCTTGTTTTACAAAAATCTATCATTAATTTTTCACTCGCACAGTGGATTTTTGTATAAAAATATGATTACTTGCAAATCATGCTTAATTTTAATTAAAGATATGATATAGATATGTATAAAGATGCATGAATATATTAATCTGTATCTGTAACAATAAACATGACTATGCATATACACAGAAGAGTACATTATGTTTGTCTGAGTTTATATGTATACATATATATGTACGAAATGGAAGTTTGTGAATAGAATGAATATAAGAAAATGTAAATCAAAACTTACGTTCAGAGGTGCAAATTTGAGAGGAAATGATGAATTTGGAGAGAACAAATTGTAGAACAACACACATTAAATAATCAAATTGATTGACAGAAATCTAATTCACTAATACAGATACATATAGAGAGAGATTGATAGACAAATTTTAACAGAAAAATAATATTCATTTTTCTACAAAATTATTTCTATTTATAGATTTGAAAATAAATCTATATCTTATTATAAACATAAAGATCAATAAAATAGTAATAAGCAAACCATAATATTTACATACCAATTTCAGTATGACCACCTGCAGCTGCAAAGTGTAATGCGCTTCTTTTGTCGATTATCAGATGCACAAGGATCAACATCATTTTCTAATAAACTTTAACTGAAATATAATTACTGCAACTCAATAAATCTTTAAAAAAAAAATAATAAAAGTAATTTAAATAACAAGGTGTCACCAATATGATATCCAGGATTTTCTGACAAGGCCTTAAACTAAGCAATTTAATAAATGAAATTAACCAATAATCATTATAATTAATAATTAAAACTAATATCTTTGAAAATTAAAATATAATTGCACATTTAATTTATGCATTTTTTCCAATACAAATCTTATGTTAAATATTGTTATAAATATTTAAAAAACTAATTTTTGTTGTTTTAATAGTTTTATTATAACTGTAATACAAAATTGTAGTTACAAAACTATATGGTGGATAAGTTGTAGTGATGATAAATAAAATAATTGATTTTCAATTAGCATGCAAAAAAGACAAAAATAAACAGTTCAATTTCAAAAAGTATAATTTCATTTTTTTTAAAAGTCAATTTAGGTATACATGCTTTAAAAAAATTATAGAACTGATTATGCATAAAAAAAAGCAGCTTTTCACAGTTGTATTTGAGCAGACAATACATTACTGCATTTTTAAAGTGAAATTAAAATAAAAAAATATTATAAATCGTTTTAAAATATTTTAATATAATACCTAGTACTAGTGATATAACAGTTGTTTTAAAACAAAAGCTTTAGTTTTTATTACCAATTATCAGAAATATGATTTTTGGTAGAATCCTTAGCAAAATATTGAAATAATTAATTAATAAAACTTTAATTATTAAAATTCATTACATGTTTTTGATCTCCCTTAAATATAAGTAGAAATCTTAATCAATGTAATGTTTGTCTTTTCATCATTTTACTTCTATTTCAAATGCCAAAATTTTCTGAAACTATTTGAAAGACAATCACAAAAAGTTTAAACATTAAATTTTTTTTTTTTTTTTTTTTATAATTTAATGTAAATAACTTACTAGATGAATAAGCTCATATATTCAATGAATATTTTAGTGAACATTCATCAAATAAATTAAAATATAAATAACTGTTATATATTAAAGATATTAATAATTGAAATTTCAAAAGAAACAAACTATATATATTTCTGCAGTAAAAGCCTATTAATTTACAACAATACTAGCTGAATTACAATAAAAAATAACAAACAGTTTTGAAATGTAGTTAAATAATATTTTTGATTTCTATAAGCAACATAATTTTTTTTTTTTAAATTAAAAGATAGCAAATGTACTATTCTATCTAAATTTATTCACTTTGCAATTTCTTTTTTTTTTTTTTAAATACATCTATAATTCTAAATATAATTTTTACCAGTTTCAATAGCATTGCAATTGGCAGCAGAACGAAGTTTTCTTTCACCTAAAAAAAAATGTGATAAATATCATTACTACAGTGCATATTAAAAAGGCAACACAAGAATTAAACTTATTATGAAGACTTATATGAAATGAGCATTTATGCAGTTTTATTTTACAATGAATCACACTTGAAAATAATCTTTTGTTTCTCGGAGCAAGGAAAAAAATGAAAGTATGAGGTTTACTTTTTAAAGTTCGAAAGTTATATAAATTCATTCAAATTGTAATGGATTCTTTTTAATGAATATCTTTATTTTTTAATAAGGAATATTGACATAAAAAAAGTACATTTTAAATTAAGGTGAACAATAGAGAAACTTTTTAAGAAATAATACTTTTAAAATCTATAGTAACTTTGATCTTAAAAATAGATAGCACAGTATCTTGTAAATTTAATATTCACAGTAGAAACACATATATAATATTTAATATGGTATGGTAGTTGAAATAAAAGCCATAACACAATAAGGAACATTCAAATGAATAATGAGACAGGAATAAAATCATTACAAATTATAATAAATTTAATAAAATTCTAAATATTGCAAGTGAAAGCAAAATTGAAATAAAATTAAACCAAACGTATATAACAAATTTAAAAATAGTGAACAATTAGAATTCTATAATCTATAAAAATAATTTAAAAAAAATTATTTGACATTTAGGATATAAAAACCAAGGAATACTACAAAATATATCATATTCATACATTAAAAATCAATATCAGAAAATTATCTAGGTCAAAATAATCCTTTACTCACCAATCACTTCGTCAACATTAAGAATTGCTTGCTGCTTCCATCGGACTGCATTTTTACGCCTCAGACCGGGCTTTATTTTACGAATTTGTTCTTGTTGTCGATAATCGCTGAAACCATAACTACAAGCTGCAGGTTGTAAATTTCCAAATGGCATTACCAAATGAGGATAAGTAGGATGGGCTTTCTCCACAAAATCGTTAACATCCTAAGGAAGAAAAATATTACAATATTTAATGAACAATTCAAACTAATTAATTATTTCAATTTGTTTTTACTTATTTATTACACAGATTAATTTAGATCATACTTCTAGAAACCATTTGAATTTGAATTTTATAAAACAATTTTTTGTTTTAAAATTACACATAAAGTATTGAGAAATAACATTAGAAAATTAAAATTCTAAAATTAATTAAATTAGGGAATATTTTCACTATTTAATAAATATACTTCTTGTCCTGCAAATAACTAAAAAAATATTTTGATACACACAAAAAAATTAAGAAAAGAGTTTAGATATATATTTCCAAGTATTATAAACAATAATGTCAACAATAAAATGGGGCATATTAGGGGTATTTCCCCATTTTAAAACTAAAATTTTAAAATTCAGAAATATTTTTCCAATTTTTTTATAATTTAAATGTTTCTAAAATAAAATTAAAAATGTAACAGAAAACAATTTTATCAAAAGAAAATAGATGCTATTTTTTTTTTTTCTTTTTTCAAACCTTATCTTCGTCTGAACGCGATGGAGATCCTACTGACATGCTATTGCTCTCATTACTTTCGCTTCCAGTATCCACTCCAGAGTCACTTTCCGTCATTTTTTTTACTATAGTAACTAGAAAGAATAACAAATATACAAATGTTATTTTCTGTATTACAATTATCTTAGTTTTGATTCTAGGGATGTCAAGCAAGTTTTCCTGAGTATAAAAATAAACAAATTCCTGTCGTTACGGTTATGCGCAATAAAATCAATTGTCTTTAATACAAAAAGATTTTATTTCAAGAGACGAAAATTTCTATTAAAGAATAAAACATTATAAAAGATTAAAATTTCTTAAAATATATTAATTTACTTTGATTTTGCTATAGTAATTAAATCTTGAAAAATTTCGTCAATACTTAATAGTTAAAATGATCCATCGTGGAAACCTAAATTTAACCCTTTTAACAACTTCCTGTTTGGCAATGGATCAAGTTTACGTTTACAAAAAAAAAACCGAAAATAAATATTATTGCTATGTGCTGGTTTAGTTGTAATATTGAGCTTTAGTTATACTTTACATGAGAATTTTCTTTTGTTAATCATTTAGCAAATTAATAAAACTGTAGCTAATTTTTTTTAGTATATTTTTATATAACTCAATACCTGCACATAAATTATATCGAAAAATATATTATATAAATATTTATAGTATCTTTTTTTACAAAATAATTTATTAGTATCATCAAGTTTAAAAACTACTTCATTAGCATACTACAGTAATAAATTTTCTGTATTAATATTTATTAATAGTAACGTATCAATATTCAATTTAAATAGCCGTTTTTTTTACTGATTTATTTTATTTTATGTTAGTTAGTCATTCATTAATCTTTTCTTCAGATACATTATGATTAGAAAGAGATCTTTGATGAGTGATATATGTGAAAATAAAAGAAGAAAACTTATTTGTGGTGATAGTGAATCAAGTATTGGTAAATATTCTAATATAATTAAATAAAAAAAAGTAGATATGTAAGTATTATTTTATTGATATTATTATAGTAACACTTTATTCTATTATAGTAAATAACACTTTGTTCTGTTAGGTTATTATGTAATATTCTAATTAAATATCGTAAAATTGTTTAAATTCTTTTCTGATTTTTTTTTTTAAAAATTTGTATTCATTTATTTATTTTTTTAGAAATTTTCTGTAAAATTTCATATTTTGTCTACTTTCTTATACACATGATATCAGACTTTATATCTAAAACATATAAAGTGTATGTTTATATCAATCAAAATATTTATATATGTTTAATTTTATTTATTCAATGCCATAAGAAAATCTTTTAAAAAGTCTTATTACTGGCTGATACTGAAGCTACTATGTGTTACTTTTTTTTTTAATGAAACATTCTTAATCACTTAAGTTATATATATATTTTTTCCAATATTTCCAAAAACCATAAATGCAGATAAATCATTGCTGCATATTGGTTTATGTGGAAAAGAATTTTATTACTGAACATATTGAATTTTTTAGTCTTGTATATATATTAATTTTAATTTTTAACCTTTTTTAAACATTTTTCTGCCTTCTCATATGCCACTCAAATTTAAGGATTCATTATTATATATTATCATTATGCAATGCATTATATAATGACATCTTACAATGTATTTCAAAAATTCTATTATTTCTATATGTTTAGAATACACACACATATATATATTTAAATTGTTCATTACTAAAATAAAAAATAATGCAAATTACTTTTCTGTATAAACATTTTCTTAAATGTAATTTATACAAGTATTATTTTTAATTTTAAAGTATCCATAATTACTCATTTTTTACATGTTTTATTAAAAAAGTATGATTAAAATAATACTTTTAAAAATTTAAGTCAAGTAAATGTATTATTAATTATGCAATAGGTATACTATAGCATCCTTGTTGAAATAATTATTGCAGCATTGTTAACATAGTATATAAACTATGCAATAGCTATTAATTGTGCTCCAAATATATACCAGTGCCATAAAAATTAGGGTGAATTGAATTATGATTATACTGTTTTAATGGCTTATTTGATTAACTAAATCAATATAAATAATTCTTTATCAATTGAGAAATATTGCAGTTATGAGCTTGAAAATGGAAAATCTTTTAATAAATGAATTTAAAATTTGCATTATTGTATTATTAAATATTCATATTAAAATTGCATAAAAAATATTGTTTTGTTCGATTGTATTTTATAATTTATCTGCATTTAAACATAAAAATTATTTTTTAATGTGTATCATTATAAATTTCATAGATAATTCACAAATGATTATTTAGATGTTATATCATTATTGTTAGCTGTGCTTTAAATCATGTATATACATTTATAGATGCTTTACCCAGTGATACTAAAAGTGCATTATCATATATTGCTTCATCTTTCCCTACTGAAAAGTTTACAAATAAATTTCCACCAATTGTTCTGAGGCATCAAATATATGCATTTGTAAAATGTAGAACAGATGTGGATAAGGAGTTGGTAAGTAAATATTTTTATTTGTCAGACTTTGTTGAGTAAGTATGCCTTTTTATTCTTTTTTAATTTAAAATAATTTTTTCATTTATTTAAAACTGTTTAAGATTTAAATATAAAGAAAAAATGTTTTATATTATTAAAGAATAGAAGCATAATTCATATATCTTGATACCATATTTGTGTTTCTTATATTTGATATATTAGCTGAAGAACAGCCTTAATCACCATAATGTTATAGACTTATCAATGCAGAGATTTTGATGTAGTACATAATTGTTCTTCATAATTTTATTAAGTGGTTCAAAACAGATCTTATTTTTACAATCTGTTATCTCTTTTAAAGTGCTGTCTTCAAAATGAATAAAATTGTGGAATCAAATGAAATCTCTTTTGACTTTTGAGGTTCAATTTTGCTGATCTGTCATAAGTCTTTTTTTTTTTTTTTTTTTTTTTTTTAACTATAAAAGTGAAATTCTTCCAAAAGAAAAAAAAAAAAAAAAGTTTACTAATTTTTCAATAATGCTGTTGCGAGCACATAAGTGATGGAATAGATGGTTTCTAATGATTAATCATCATCAGAAATGCCAATTTCATCATCTTCATACATTTGTAGTTCTACTGATTCTTTAAAATCATTGGAAAGACTTTCAACTGTTGTAACTTACAATAACTCTTCAATATTATGTATGATTTTATAATACACCCCTATTTAATTACTTAGCTTGACAATTTTGTTGACATCAACAAGGGAGTTTCTTGTGCCAGTATCTTTTCTTAGCTACTGCCATACATTCTGTTGTACTCCTTTTAATTCTTTGTCATCTCATTTCAGGAAAAATTGATGTTGTCTACAGCATCCAAAAACTGTATATATTTTTCTTACCACATATAATTTCTTCCTTTTTTTTTTTTTTTTTTTTTTTTTAAAGGTCTGAAACTGAGGCATTTCAGGATTTTTGTTTTTTGAATGCTATGATAGTTTTTTATACAGTTTGCATGTAACAATACCGGTAATAGCTTTCTTTGTGCAAAATGGTCATTTTCTTATTCATGCCTTAGCAGTTCTCCTTCGATTTTTGCACTCATGTATATATGTGCACTCATGTTATACATGTATATATATATAATGCTGTAAATATGTGTGAATATTGTTGAATTATACATTGCCTGGTTGTATATATATATGTAAAGGATAAATGCATATCAATTTAGTTGCAATCTATATTGGTTACAGTATATATAATTATGTTGAACTTATTGGTTTTAATTATTCATTTTTCAATGTATTTCTTCTATTTTAGAATGAATTGAAAAATAAAGGGGAATTAATATTATTTAGGATTGGAGAAAGAAATAACCAGTTAGCTATAATATATACAAATGATTACACTGAATATATAGATAGAAGCTGTCGGAAAAGTCCAGTTATAGGTATGCATTATTTTATGTTTTCCAAATATGTGTATGTATATATATATATATATATATATATATCAATGCTTTTAAAAATAGGTTTTAATTTTCTAGAAATCTTTTAAAAGTTTATCATTCTATTTAATATGAACGTTTTCCGTGCTTTTTTTATTTTAAAAATTTATAAACAGTAAAACCTCTTTAAATCGAAAACCTCCACAACTCGAAATTTTTTTTTGTTCCCTTCCCTTCAAGCCCCAAACCTCCATTACTTGAAATTTCAACCCTCTATAAGTCGAAATAATTAGTCAATCCCCACAAGCCATTTTAGATATATTTTCCACCCGTAACTTGAAAAAAAAAAATCGGGCCTCTGTATCTCGAACGTTAGCAATGTTTGATTTTTACATTCTTTTTACAACCTTTACAACTCAATCATTTGAAACTAATTACCTCTATAGCTTGAAGAAAAATAAGTTACTGACTTTAAGGATTTGCCGACAATGCACGCCATTGTTTCCTAGAAAAACAATGTATGAGTATATAGTAAATAGAATAACCAATTCTATGAAATAGCAACTCGGAAGAAAAGAATTTTTTGCTCTTTATAGCTTAGATAATGCTATTGACAGAGAACGTTCGGAGTTGTCTAAAGCAAAAAAAAAAAATTTAATTATTTTTTTAATACATAATATTTTTAATTTTAAGGTTGTTTCGAATTAATTTGCTTTTTCATTGTAGTTCATAATATTACTTTTAAGTTGCAAATAAACATGTTTATTACCTCTATAACTTGAATTTTTATTTATTTTACCTCTCTAACTCAAAATAAGTTTTAAAAGAATCTAAACCTCTACAAGTCGAATATTTCCTTATAAAATCCGCTTAGGTCGAAAACTCTATAACTTGAATTATTTGTCGGCTCCTTTGAAGTTCGACTTACAGAGGTTCTACTGTAATGTAAAAATATTACTAACAAAATTCTATTTCAATATTTAATATCTATAAATAATATAGAAATATTGGTTTAATTTTGATTTCTTCGAATTACTAATGAAAATCTATTCATCACATTCTGTATTAGCGTATGAAACTTTTATATTGTTACATGATTTGAATCAGCATCAAATTTTTTTAAATTTTCGAGTAATTGAAAATAAATTATAAAAGATATTACTGTTTCTAAGTATTTAACAATAAAGAGCTGAGTTATTGAAAAAAAATTATCTTATATTTTATGAAATTTTAACAAGTTATTAAAACTACTTTATTGAATTAGATTCTTTATTGATGAATTGCTTTTTTTTTTTAACTGTTTGTTAAAATATATATTGAATTTTTTTTTTCTGTTTTTTATATACGAGTTCATAAAAACAATATAGTGTGATAATTATATATATATATACAATGTAATTGTATATATATATATATAATTATCACACTATATTGTATCTATTCTTTCTAGAAAATTTTCTTAAGAAAGTGTTAGCAGTATGTCCCAACATAAAATACAGTAATACAGTTTTAAGAACAGATTATGGTTTTTGTGAAGAGGACATAGCGTAAGTAATAATTTTGTTAATTAAAATTATAATATTGACTATGTATAGCATAGTCAGCATTACAAAAAAAGTGAATGCTGTATTTACCTTCAGGGAAAAATTCAAATAGTTAATATCTACAATTAGAAAATTTAGTGCACACCTTTTTTCTTTTTATTATTTAAAATATATTTTTATAACAAAACAAACAAACAAACAAAAAAAAAAAAAACAGTTAGAAATTTTGCATTTTTATGTAAAATTATGTTTTAAAAAATTATTGAATTACATTTTAATTTTCATCCAAAATAACATATTTTACAAATACTCATAATACAATATAAAATTGTAAGTCTTAATAAATGTTAAGTTTTTTGATAAAAATGGTTATTTTTAAATGTGAAAAAAATTAGCAATTGATAAATTATTTGTAATTCCAAAATTTTTCTTGAATGTGAAAAAGGGTATTCTAATATTACTTATTGATATAAAAAAATTGACAATCTATGTTAAACATTTTTATTTATATGCACTGGTATTTAATGCTGTAATAATATATAAGAATAGATTAAAATGTAAAGAAAATATTATTTGTTAACTTTATAAATTGATAATTATTTATTTGTTCATTGTATTTTTTTTTCAGTGAACTAATTCAGCAAGGTGTACTGATTTTAGGTCAAGATGTAGGTTGGTATTGGTTATCTATACCCCGAGTAGGAGAATTCATGAAAACTTTCCTCTATGGACGCAGAGCTATCTTGCAACATGTTCGACGAACAAAGTACAAAGAAATTTTGCTGAATGAGCTACAGCAAAGAAAGCTACCTAAAAAAGCTTTATTAGGAGTTTCCTATCATATTTATGACATTATAGGATCTGATGCAGTAAATAAGTAAATATAATTTTTTTAATAAATATATTTACTAAAGATATCTATGTATTGTGTTTGCAATAGATTTTCTTTTTATGTTTCAAGTTTTTTCATTTACATTTCTAATAATTATATTAAATCAAATAAATATAACAAAAATAGTTAATATAAATGAGAAATCTTTTGTATTTTTATAATGTTTTTTGTTATTCAATTTATTTTCTTTTCTTAAATAGAACATTATTATTTTCTTGTAGTACTTATTATACATATAAAAATTTTATGTTGAGAAAGACATGAATATTTTTTTGAATTTCAAGTAAAAGATTTTTTTATTCCAGCTGATAGAAAATGGATCCAATTTCATGAAAAAGAGAACCGATAAAAATTATTCATTGATAGTTTTTTTAAAATTAACTTTGAAACCAAAATATCATCTCTAATTATAATAACTTTCATGGCCACTACGACATTTGAATATTGAGTTAAATTTTTTTTTTTTTTTTGATAAATTTACTTCAAAGTTTAACATATGGCTTTTTAAAATACATCAAAATTATCATCAGAAATCTAATTTTTTTTTTTATTAGAACCAACTTCCAGTGTTATATTGTATGTTCTTTTTGTATTTTAAACAAACTGAATTGGCATGAAATGTTTAGCATTTCATATTCTCATATTCAGGAACTGTAATGATAAAAAAACAAAAAGTTTACTGAAGAAAGATTTTTTTTTAATCCTGCAATGGCTTTAAAAACATTTTTTAAAGCAAGATTATTGAGTCGTCTAAGTTTCTGGTATTTAATATATTATTTTTAATCTTTTAAAAAATTGTTTTATATTGTAAATGGATGTATTTTATGAAAATATTTTTATTAATAACTTATTGTAGTTATACTTTATGCAAGGAATGACAATACAATGAAAAATGATTCCGTGTTTCATCATTTAATTAGGAGAAATTAATATATACAAATAATATTTCAATAAATGAAATTATTTAAAAATAAATTATTGCAGCAATAATAAATGAAACAAATAAGATGCTATGCATTAATATTCCATCGATGTCTGGATTAAACCACCACATTTTATTTGTAAAGATTTGAAGTACATTTAAATGGGTAAAAATAATATTCTTGAAATATTATTTTTAAGAATAAAAAAAAAGTAAAAATAATATTCTTCAACAAGATTATAAACAATAATATTCTTGTTGCATGTGTTTATGAATAACTTGATTAATGAAAAATTAAAATTGGTTTTACTTAATAACAACTGCATAATTTTATTCAAATGTTATTTCAATATCCGTATAATCATTTAAAATGTTTTTCTTGCAATTTTTTCAACTTATGTATTAATCAATACCGATTTTTATTGCTATATGTGAATTTAAAATCAATTTTTTTTTTTCTTAATCACAAATTCTAATTCTGCAATGGTTAAAATTTATTAAAATGAAAAAAAAAAAAGGTTTACATTAAAATTTAATATGGTCTTAAGAAATTCTTTTTAATTGTAATATGAACATCAATACTTATATTGTTTATAGATCGAGATGAAAATTAACTCATTTAAATTAGAAGTAATTTAAGATTTTAAAATTGCAATTAAAAATGGATTAGTTTTATTTATTAGAAGCGAAAATTGTTGTAAACACTTCTTTTTACTAGAAATAGTTTTTTATTGGCATCTTTTAACAGTGTACGAATTATGTATGTATGCAACACACTTATGCATGTGTAATCTATATATATATATATATACATACACACATAAGAAAGGGTTAATAAAAAAAAAAAAAATCATATAAAACAAAAAAGTTCATCATTAGTCTATCTAAAAATGTGATTATGAATAAATTAG
Organism: Caerostris extrusa; assembly: GCA_021605095.1. Lineage (NCBI taxonomy): Eukaryota > Metazoa > Arthropoda > Arachnida > Araneae > Araneidae > Caerostris > Caerostris extrusa. The sequence goes on from BPLR01005043.1 coordinate 89,343, forward strand.
TGACTTTTTGAAAGGAAATGTTAACTAATAATAATAGGAATTATTTCATATAATATATTTATAAGTAAAGACTTAAATTTTTGCAAATGCAGTGGGAAGCACACACAAATTTCACTGTTTTTTTTCAAAACTTTAAGAGACTTCATGAATTGTGTGATATTAGAAATTATTTAAAACGTTTCGTAGTGTTGTATAAAGAAATTGCTTATAATTAAAACCTACAAATCAAAAATGTTTATGGAGTAAATAAAAAGCTTGATATAAATTTGTTGTTCACGGATCAAAGTTTATTATTATGACATTAGAAATTAAAATTGATAAATCTTACTCCTGGTCCATCAATGGCATATAAGTATAGTACTCATTCTTTAATCCAGCACATTTGGGACCATGTAGTGCCTGATTATCAGGGGCCAATATAGTTTTAAGTGGGAATCTCAAAGATAAAGCATTCTAAATGAAAATTTAAACTATTAAAACATAAATATTTAATATGTTTATGCACATTCTGAACCTGTGTAGACAATATAAATGTTTGATGAATGCAAGCTGCATTATATCGCCATCTTCAGCCAAGGTGCGAATAAGATAAAAATTCTATCGGTGCCAGATTATAGAATGTGTCAAACGATCTAATGCCGTATTAAAGAGAGGTTGTACACCAGGGAAAGAATAAGTTATTAGAATTTTATTAAATTTTAAGAAGATATTGAAGTTTAATGAAATGCTACTTGATTTTATAAAAATTGTCACAACATGTACTTTTTTTTTTTTGATGACCACATTAAGAGTTGTACTAACAGAATATTATGTTGAAAAACTTTTAAATATTATATTTTGTGGTTGTATCTTACTGTTGAAGAAGTAAAAGGTTTTATATATGGGTATAATAATAGTATATTTTTAAGAAGGGCATTTAGAACTGGAAGAGTGTACAAATAGCATTTGATAATCTTTTATTTTTTTAATTTTTTTTAATTCAATGAAAAATTAGTAATGTTTGTGGAAAATCTAGTCGGTAAAAATATGCAGGTTTTTGATACACAAATGAATTAAAGTTGTTTCTAAAAACAAATGATAGATTATAATATATCTTTAATCATTTATTATTTTGAAAAGATTGTTTTTAATTTTTTTAAATAATTAAGAATATTGCTTTAATTTACTTTAATGTTATTTAATTTTTATTTTGATAAATCTAATAAAATCAGTTTGTCATTTATTTATAATTTGTTTTAATTTTTGAAATATATTTTCTTTCTAGGATAGATACATCTTCTGGTGTAATGTTACGTCTTCTAACAGAACATATCAGAATTTGATAACTAATATTATTTTAAATTATATATTGCAATAATATATTATTCAAAGATATTCTTATTTATTACTTTAACAAACAAATTGTATTTTTGACGTGAATTTATTGTGTTGCCTTGGATTGCATGGTTGCTGTATGTCTCAGCATTTTTATAACATATATATTTATTCTTAGTGTTAAATAAGTTAAGAAATGCATTGTTTCTTATTATTTATATCTTTGTATATGTTGTACAACTGACAGTTAAGCTAAGTAGCTATAAACGGGCATGATATAACTTATTATTAAGTTTATTTTTATATTGTATAATAATTATGCCATTTCTTTTATTTTCTTTGTAGACTGATTTCTTTGTATATTTACTTTTTTTAATAAACAAAAAGAGGCATTATGTACATTTTTCACGAATGTTTTCTTTTTAATTAATTATATTTTATTTAAAATATATTGAACAGAGTTAATAACTATTGTCAAAAAATAAGTATTTCTCATACAGTTAAGAAACATGTGCAAAATAATTCTATACTTTCCATGTTAAATCTACAAAATTTGAAATTCATAGATGTTAACTACTTTATATTCTTTGTAGTTTTTACAGAAAATAAATAATAATAATAATAAAAAGTTGGATTAACTACAGAAAAATTAAGTTAAAAATTCAATTTAATTCAGCAATGAATGCTAATAATATTGCTGTTACATTTTTTTTTTATCAAAAAGGACTGTTAGTCTATGAGGTCTATACTGAAAGCAAGATAGTTTAATGGATAAACGTAATATTTGTGTGTATAAATTTTTTATTATTAATTTTCATGACATTTTTTAGCAATTACAATGTTATGTTTAAATTTCTGAATGTTGTGAAGCATTATGTTCTAACATGTTCAAATTTTTTCACCATATTAACCAGGAGTGGGGAATTTCGAGAAAAAAATTTCTGACTACTAAGTCAGATTTTTTACTACTAACACTAACTCTTTTCCATAATATGTATTATGATATTTACTAATGGACTTAGAAAAATTTGTGAATTAAATTTTTTGACATTTATTGAAGACATATTACTATCAAAACTTTTTACACTAATAAAATATTTTTTACAACTTTAGTTGTGTAGTATTTGCACTCACTTTAAAGACATTCTTTTACTCTAAAATTGTTTTAAAAAATACATATATGCTATTAAATTTACAGTATTAAATTAATATGTACCAAAGTATTGAATAGCTGAAGTAAAACCAAAGAAACCTTTATATTTTAAGCACAAGGATGCAATATTTGTAATATATAATTTTTTTTTTTTTGTTTTTAAAAATAGAATAGCTTCAATAAAATCTTTTTATAAGCCTCAGTGCTGTCAGTCTCTCAACACTTGCATGGTTTGCTGCTAAAGCAGTCACTATCTTCACTACTGGTTTTATTACTGAAGGATACAGTTGAATTGCCACTTTTACAATTAATTTTAACATTAATTCTTAGAAAATTTGAAAAATAAAAATTAATTTCATAAAAGAATCATGTGTTGGATTTTAAAACTGACTAATTATTCTATTTCTTGTCCCCTATAAAAGTATTTTGATACTCCAAAAATACTCAGACTTCCACTTTCTGTATTAAATCTAATTTATAATTTCAGTTTGTGTATTGGTGCCATTAATTCTTAAATGATTTCTAAATTAACTCTATTTTAATGAAATTCATTTTTTTTTAAAAAAGTTACTGCATTATTTTATTAAGAGAAAAATACTATATCTTCAAGTAGGAAAAATGGAATGACATGTTCTTACATAAGGGCAATGCTTGTGACATGTAATGACAATATGCAATGAATATTTTGATGAAACACTTCAGATGTATCAATATTCTAATTAAAAATTTATATTTTGTGTCACTTTATAACATTATTTATATTTAAATTTTAATGCCAATTATGTTTATTTTTATCAACTATTTATATGAATCAAGGAAATCAGCACAATCATATAATTAATGATTATATTCAATTGAAAAAAAATCAAAAATGATTAAATTCAAGAAAATGTTAATAAGTATAAAACATATGGAATAAAAGCTAATATAATAAATAAAATGCTAAGCTAACAAAATATTAATAAAAGCTAACAGAAATTTTTTTTTTTAATGGTATAAAAACTAAAAGAAAACTCATGTGTAAAACAATATGAATAAACTTATTACAAAGAATTTTTTATTGGTTACAAGTTATATATTGTATAACTTAAAACATGCCTGATGGAACATGACCTCACTGTTCATACTTATCGAAAATAATATGATAAAATAATGATACCAACATTTCGTTTTATTTATTTTTACTAAAACTCACTATATAAAATATTTAGTCCTTATAAAAAAGGATCTTATTAATGTTTGTTTTCACTTAAAATGTATGATACATATTTTAAAATATAAAACAGAAATGTATTGTAGTAAGTATTTCTATTTTATTAGTACTTTTTCATAAAACCATTTTGATATTTGATTAAAACAAATTTAAAAAAACAAACCAGTTTAATCTTGTTATTTCTATTTTTATCTTGTAGAATATAAGGTCATTAGATATCTTAAGAGATGCAATAATTTATGAAAATAAAATAAAATTGATTAAAAGCTATTAATAATATTTCTTTGAGAAATTTTTATTATGAACCTCATGCACAGACTAAATAATCTTCATAATATACAACATAAATTTTCTTTACAGAACAAAAAAAGCTGATAATAATGGATTTATAGTTAATGTTTATTGAAACAATATTTAAAATTTTTAAAATAAAATTCAACATTATAGTTCAAAATATCACAACTTTTTATTGTTTCATAAAAATGAATCTTTGCAACTATTTTGATTATTTGGAATCTTATTAATTTTAAATATAATGAGAAAATGTTTTTATAAGTTATTTAATGTCCCATGACAAAAAATGAAAGATTAAGAATAGCCCTCTCCCCAGGAAAGATTATCTAATTTACAGTTTGATATAAGTATCAATAAAATTCAATTAGACATTTGATAGTAAAACGAATTTATGTAATTATATATATATTTTCAAACCAATTAATACTGCTTTTAATACTTTGTAATTTATAAGGAATAAATTTAATTTTGTGTCAATAATTTTTATTAGATTCAATTTTGAGTCAAAATAAATTTAGTTTTTATCAATAATTTTAATCTCCCCATTATAGTTCAACTTATTTTCAAGTAAATGAATTAAATCATCTGATTAACTCAAATTTTAATAGAAATATTTTTTTAAATGAAATCTTGAGGGCATTTTTCTTAGTTAAAACTTACTGAATATTTTCAATTAATCTAATCTTAATGATTTGCAACAATGTTTGCTTGAAGTATTTTCTTATGATAGAACAAGATTTTAATTCCATATACTATATATCTCACCAAACTAAAACATTTATTGATTATAATAGGTAATTTACTATTTAATTTTCTGTTAATTTACCTAATTAAGTGATAGATTTTGTAAAGAATGCATTATAAGTGCTTTCTGAAAGTGTTTTAAATACTTAGAGAGAGAAAAAAAATTAAGTCTTTCAAATTTTCATTTGAAAAAGTCACTCCGTCTGCCTCATTAATTGAATTTCATGAAAACACTGAAAAACAGGTAATTAAATAATTGCTAATTAGTTATTCGATGTGAAGTGCTTAAATGAATTTTTTGTTGTAGATTTATTTAATTAATATAAACGATAGCTAAATTAATTTAATTCAAAAAGAAAATAATATATTTCTGAAAAAAAAAAAAAAAAAAAACCTTGCTTTGTTGTGAAGAGATGGCATTCATTAAATGGTGTGCCTTTTTTCAGTATTTATGAATGAATGCATAATATTTTTTATGCATTCTTAATATCAATTAAGATTAAACATTATCATGAAATTAAGAAAAATCACAAAATTAGTTCATTAATAAATTAATGATAACATGAGTTATTATTATCAACAAATCAAGAATTAAATTAAAAGTAGTGTTATTTTTTATTAATTTCTGAGTTAAATATTTGATTGGGAATCTTCAGATGCAGGTTTTATAGATTCATTTCCATTAAACTCAAATAGAACCACTTAAAATTTCAAAGTAGACGTGCATGCACTTCAGCACCATGCTTCGCTATAGTCGGGCCTGCATTCGGGGTTTTTTCTTGTTTTCCTTAAATATAACACAAATGTGAGTTATACTTAGAGGCACTTAGATTGACGAAGGAATTCTTGAACAGTTTTTGATTTATATATATATATATATGTACATTTAAAGAAAAAAATTCTTTGATTTTTTTTTTCTAACTAATGAATAAGTTACAAAAATTAAGTATTAATTTCTCTTATTGATGAATTAATCTTTTGAATTATTCAATAAATAGTATTCTATAGAAATATTTAAGCAATGCGGTGATTACTAGACACTACTTGTATGTTTGTTTAACATTTTTTTATCCTTATACTTCAGAATTTTGAAAGATTACGAGGTGTTTGATTTGAAATCTTTTCCTTTAGTGTGCAGGTTGGGCAACCAGATTGTAAGTGGGTGTGGTTAGGATGCGATTCTTGAGGAATGAGTTAGGAGAATTCGCAGCTTTATTGACACGCACAAACAACACACACATATAGTACAATTAGAGACACAATATGTAACACATTTAAAGACAGATAATTATAGATTCGTGGAAAGACTCCACTTCTAAACTAAAAATCCGATACTCGGATACGCGCAGGATGCGCGAAATATACATCTGTCCGGGTGAGAGTCTATTGGCCAACTGGATCATATTTCCTGAACGCCGCAGGGTGGCACTCTTGTCAGTGTTTAGGAGGAAGCATGGTCACATCTCGCATTTACATCTACTGTTTACTTAAAGAACACTTACATCAAAGAAAAATGTATACTTTTTTGTCAAGTAATTTAATCATTGACTATTTTTTAACTTTTCCTGTCGTGATTTTGTTTACATAGAAAGAAATATATTATTTATTTATTTATTTTAATCATATACAAACCAACCAAAGTGTATATATTTCAAAAAATTAATAATTCAGTGATTTGGTATTAGAAGTATATATTCATCAGGAAACCATTGATGGTTTGAAAACGTCCATTCTACATTTTATAACGACAAAAATTCAGGTTTCTTACATTGTTGTTTATGAATGCCGAATTTTTTTAGTGTGGTTATTCGACATTAGATGACAAATATAGCAGATTCAGCATTACGCAGGGAAATTCAATGCAAGCCTATTTTGCCTTCACAGTTTTGAATGAACAGTCTAGGAATGGCGCCTGTAGTTTCCGCGATCTTTACCTCCTGTAACCCAATTGAAAGACATTCCGAAATAAAGGTTTAACGTGCCTATTCAAGTTCCTAAGCAAGTTTTTTGTTCGAAAAGAAAACCCGTGTATCTTGCGAATTTATTTAAACCCATTTTTTGTCGTAACATGTTGAAGGATTTCAAAATTTTATTTTATAGACAGTGCAATTTTTTTCAAAAGTAAAAGAGGGTTTAAAAAAAAACCCACTATTTTTAAATCATTGACGTTTTTTTATCTTATTTACATTTTGAAAATTTTATTTTTTTATTCTATAATGTCACGTCTCAATAATTTACTGATACAAATATCTGTTTTTGATTTCAACAACAAAAACCCTCCTTTCTAATTTTATGATGTAGACATTTTATTACATCATAAAATTTGTATGTTAATGTTAAAATTATTACTGCCCTATTCATGGCTCAGTGGCAATATGCGTCGCTGGTGGAAATTCGATCTGCGCTTCTATTCGCTGGCGGCTTTGTTGTAGATGCTGTTTTATAAAAAGAGGAGCCTCGATGGCACTTGTGATGTTCAGTATCTTGCCTAGTGAGTCGGACTACCCGGTGGGAGTTTTCCGGTTTTTGTCCCATATGGTACCAAATGAGGGCAGTTCCCTAAAAAAAGTCCTCTCGGAAGGCACTGCTCTCCTTCTTCTGTGACACGGAGCCAAGTCAGATTTCTACTTACAGGTGCACATCACAACAGAAGCTGCGCCCTTTCCCTCCTTCCATGAATAGATTACTCAAGGGATGTCCGTTCCGTACTGCAGGACACTAAGGATTAGACACGACACACAAATCTAGTACTCTTTAGCTCTTATTAAAATTGCTACAGGTCCTATTTATATGGTTTGATTTGTCTCTCTATGGTCATTTTGTGCACCCCTTAGGCTAATTAGACCAATACCTACAGTTTAATGTGGATTCCAAACCACTCCCAAAACATGCCACAGTCAGGCTTCGAATCTGTAACCTATGGTACCCAAAAGGCCAGAGCACTAGCCAGTTGGCCATCATGCCGTCTTATTTATATGTCCCATATTAAATAGAATATTCATTTATAATATGTTCTCAAATACTACATTATAAATCAAACATCTGCTCAAAATTCTTTCTCGCTTTCTTAATAATTTCAGTTATTGTAAAGAACTATAATTGCCTTAAAAATTAGTACCTAATTAACAAGCAATGCCAAAAATGCTATTATGTCTAGAATGTGGATGAAGCATTCTTAAGAATTAACAAACTTTCAGAAAGACTTTAATTCGTTCAGAAAGTTAGCGAAAACCACAGAAAAATTGTGTAATTTGAATTAATGATATAATTAACTATTCAACCGTCGTTTCTTCACGTAACGGAGCAGTATTAGACGAAAAAAAAAAAAGAAAAAGGAGAACCGTTTCATCTTCTGAATCGCTAAGTGACTAAACTAGAGTGTTAGAAAGTTGTTACCATTACGATTGTTCTCACGACAGCGATTGGGTCATAAATATTCTATCACCGCCCTAACTAATGACGTCACTTCCAGTGGCTCTTAACTCGTGTTTATTGGTGGAGTAAATGGGATTAGTTCTGGTCAAATGGCACTTTTGTTTGATCTGGTTGATCCGAATCAGAAAAAGGATTTCCTACAATGGTTTTTCTATTAGCTCACACTCTCCCTATATATATCTTGTTCAAATTTTCAATCGTTCATAAAATACTTTTATTCATCCACTCAAGTTCAAATACATTTTTTTGAACTTGTAGTGGATGACACTGGATGTTAATACAGTTTTTTCGAATATTAATTCAGTAATTAAATTTAATTCATTAATTTTAGTTTTTTTAGATTTAAGATGCATATATCTACCAATAGATGGCGCCAGATAAACTTACAAAGATGAATGGAAATTATTTATAAGGGACTTTCTGCACTACAGTGAAAACAATATAGGAATTGACTTAATATTTTTTTAATATTGCTTGTTTATACGAGATTATGTTTTGTTTCTTAGTATGAATGTTTTTTCCAACATTGATAAAATATCATTTGTAATATGCATAAATAAATATGCTTGTTTTCATAGTTTATCGAAGGCCTGATGGCCGAGTGGCTAATGCTCTGGCCCTCGGTACCCCAGGTTTCATGTTCGAATCCCGGCAGGGCCATGGATGTTTGTAGTCGTTCGGAATCTACTTTAAACAGCAGGTCCCAGTTTAACATGATCGTAGAGCGTTGCGAGGGTAGTGTTACTCCGCCTCCGTAGCTTATCTTCAAGCTACACGCACCTCCTGCGTAGTGCTAAGTGAGTAACGTCGGGGCAGCACTTGCCTTAAGGCATCAAAGACAGTTGTCTAAATGTTTGCCAGCTGTATTAGAACAACAAAAATAATTTGTTTGTTTATTGAAAATGTTATATTTAGCTCTAATTTTGTGTGTTTTGATTCTTCTTTTAATAGTTTAAATTAGTGTGGTTTATTATTATAATAATCCATAATCCTCGATGTCCTGCAGCGCGGGATAAAAAACAAAATTACATAACAATGACATCATTAAAAAATAACAAAATTATCTTTAATTTCCAACTCTATGTTGCAAATTGTATAGTTTGCAAAAAAAGTATTATGTAATACAATATAAAAGAAATTTTATTATATTATGTTAATTTCAGCAATCTCGTACGTATAATTATTAATTTATTAATATTCAATTATGAATATTTACTCTATATTTAACAAAAATAAAAATATTTATACTGGAAAATAAGCTTATTATTTTTCTTCGAACAAAAATTTTTCAATTTAATAAAAAAATTCTATTAATCAAAACGAAGATCGTAATCACAAATTATTTTTTTTAAAAATAATTTCAATTTTATACATCTTAGAAAGACATATCTAGTAAAAATAACTTGTGTTCTTAGATTTAAAAATAATAAAGTTTAATAATAAATAATTCCTATTTTATATTTACTTACTGATAAATTACAGTAATTTTACTCCCAACTTTTATAAAGACTAGCAATTTATAGAATTGAACACAGCGAATTAAATTTAGTGCATTTCATACAGCTTAAAAAAATTGTTTTGAAAAAGTTGTTCTTCGGATATTCTGAACCGACACAAAATGGAATACTTTCTGTTGAACATCGTTTGGAGCATTTATAGAAATCGTTTGGTACGGGGGGGGAAAAATAAGTACAAATAAATAAATAAAACAGAAACTGTAGGGAAATTTCGCAAGGAATAAATGTTATTTTTCCTTATCCCACTGCCTCATTTTCCCTTATCTTTAAAAAGATGCATATACATTTATAAAAATATTCAGCCAAGTATAAAAGCAAATTAGGTTTCCAGGGAACTCAGGGAGCAACTTTCTTGGAAACAATTTTCGTAAAAAAAAAAAAAATGAATTCAGATTCATTAGACAAATTGATTCGGAAATATTTTGATTTCTTTTTAAATCGAAAGGGATTTTATCAAAATGTGCATTTTTCTTTCTTTAGTAAAGGGACTTCTGTAATAATTTTTTTTTTTTTTTTTTTTTTGGTGTCTCGGTTTTCGACTTTAGTTTTAGTTAGAACTAATTTATGATTGAAAAAAAAAAGTTTTAGCAAAAGATCTCTCAATTAAAAAATTAGCAATTGAAATTGTGTCGTGTCTATATGGGCGCCAATATGTATTTATAAATATTTTTTGTATTAAGGTCATTATATAATGATTACAGACAATTTTATCTTAATACAAAAAATACATATCAATACATATCGACACAACAATTGCATGCATTTGTTTAACCAAGACGAAAATTGGTTGCATATTAAGAATATAGCATTTTAATTTATTTCAACTATAGATATATTTAAATATATATTTAAAGAACATTTTATATGAAACATTTTTAATAGATAATGATTAAAGTTATTTATAATTTTGAAGGTCATTAATTCTCAATTTTTTTTTTTTTAATGCAGAAATTTCCAGTTCTAAAGAAAGGTATCACAAGTTTCGGGTTCAAGTGCCGGCGGTGCCATGAATGTTTGTAGTGGTTCGGAATCCACTTTAAACTGTAGGTTTTCGGTCTAATAAGACTGTAGAGAGTAAATAATAAGGCCTTACGTCTGACTGTTCTACTCCGTAAAAAAGAAAATATCTCTTATCTAGAAATCTGCAAGTAAATAAACGGCCTACACCCAATATAGGTTGTTGTGCCAATGATGATAATGATGATGATGATAATACTTTTAAAAATTGTATAATTTGTAAAAAAAGTATTTTATAATACAATATAAAACAAATTTTATAATACTATGCTTATTAATTCAATAATGTTCTAGTTATACTTTTAATTTATTAATGTTCTAATTTAAGTATAAATATTTCCTTCATATTTAACTTAAAAGAAAAATTATATGTGTATTATTTTTTTATGACAAAATGTAGAGAAATTTAATAAAAATTCTATTAATAAAACGTAGATCATAATCGCAAATTTTTATGCATCTTAAAAAAGTAATATTAAAAAATAACTTGGTTTTCTTATATTTAAAATAATAATGTTTAATAATAAATAATTCCTATTTTATATTTACCTAATAAATTACAGTAATTTGACTCCTAGCTTTTTATGAAGAGCAACAATTTATAGAAATGATCCTAGCGAATTAAAGTTAGTGCATTTCATACTGCTTAAAAAGTCATTTCGAATAAAAATTGTTCTTCGAATATTTCGAACCATCACAAAATGGAATACTTTCTGTTGAAAATCGTTTGGAGCATTCTTAGAAATCGTTTGGTGCAGGAGGGAAAAATAAGTAAATAAATAAATAAATAAAACAGAAAGTGTAGGAAATTCTCAGGGACTAATGCTTCTATACTCTTTCCTTTTTTTCCCTATCTTTAAAAAGATGCATATTCAGATTCATTAGACAAATTGATTCAGAAATATTTTGATTTCTTTTAAATCGAAAGGATTTTATCAAAATTTGCATTTCTTTTTCTTTTTCTTTGTGAAAGGGATTTCAATAGTAATTTTTTGGTGTCACGGTTTAAGACTTTATTAAGTTTTATTACAAATTTATTAGCATGATTGAAAAAAGTTTTAGCAAAAGGTCTCTCAATTAAAACATTAGCAATTGAAATTGTGTCGTGTCGATATGAGCGTCAATATGTATTTATAACTATTTTTTGTATTAAGGTATGTAATCATTATATAATTTATATATAATTATTTGCTTCGTGTTTATTAAGTTTTACAACAAATTTATAACTGAAAAAAGTTCTAGCAAAAGGTCTCTCATTTAAAAAATTAGCAATTGAAATTGTGTCGTGTCCATATGGGTGTTAATATGTATTGCGAAATTTTTTATAATTTTATCTTTACCTACTTTTAAATTACAGTAATTTTTCTACGAGCTTCTATAAGAGTAACCATTTATAGAATTGAGCTTAGCGAATTAAATTTAATGCTTTGAACATCTATTTCGTACTGCTTAAAAAATTATTTCGAATAAAAATTATTCTTTGGATATTTTGAATCGACACAAAATGGAATCCTTTCTGTAGAACATCGTTTGGAGCATTTATAGAAAGCGTTTGGTACAGGGGGAAACATAAGTATGAATAGATAAATAAAACAGAAACTGTAGGGAAATTTCTCAGGGAATAAATGCTTCTATACTTCACCCACCCTTACATTTTTCTTATCTTTAAAAAAGATGCATATACATTTATAAAAATATTCAGCCAAGTATAAAAAAGCAAATTAGATTTCCAGCAAACTTAGGAGCAACTTTCTTGAAAACAGTTTTTGGAAAAAAAATGAATTCAGATTCATTAGACAAATTGATTCAGAAATATTTTGATTTCTTTTAAATCGGAAGGGATTTTATCAAAATTTGCATTTCTTTCTTTCTTTATGAAAGGGACTTTGGTAATAATATTTTTTTGGTGTCTCGGTTTTCGACTTTATTAAGTTTTAGAACAAATTTATGATTGAAAAAGAAAGTTTTAGCAAAAGGTCTCTCAATTAAAACATTAGAAAATTGAAATTGTGTCTTGTCGATATGAATGTATATACATATTGATAAATATTTTTGAACTAAGATAAAATTGTTTGTAATCATTTTATAATTCATATATAAGGATTTAATAATTACATTAATTATACATTAATCGTTATACATTAATTATACATTAATAATAACGCATTATATATTCATTAATCCTTATTCATTATACATTCATTAATTATTATATATTATACATTAATTCATATGTAATGATGTAATCATATGTATTGATTACAAAAAATTTTACTTTAATATAAAAAAAATATTTATAAATATACATTGACACCCATATCGACACGAAAATTGGATGAGTTTTTTTAACCAAGACGAAATTGGATTCATTTTAAGAATATAAGATTTTAATTTAACGCAACTATAGAAATATTTAAATTTTAAAAATATTTAATTTGAAACATTTTAACAGATAGTGATTAAACTTATTTTTAATTTTTTGAAGTCATTATCTCTCAATTTTTTTATATTTCTGCATGAAGAAATTTCTAGTTCTAAAAAAAAAAAAATCAGTTTGATCTAAATTCGTGCGGTGGAGGGGCCCTGGTTTATATCCTGGTTCGAAATTAATGCCATACTAAAAAATTTTCTGTCTGTATTAGGGATTGCAATAATATTGTAGTCTGGTACATTTTTCCGTTAGGCTCAAAAAGTATAGCGGATACAGTGTAAGAAAATATGTGTGCAATGTATCAAGCAAATTCAGAGGTATATCCAGCAAACGCTGTATCCTCTGTATCTCTTCTGTTCTGGTTGTGAACACCTCATATCAAAGTAGCTGGCATATAAAACAACTTTACTTGTTTTGATTTCTTTTAAATATAATTTTTGTTGTAAAAAATTTTATATTTAAATTTTATGCTGATATATTGTGGTAATTTATCGTTGGAAAAAGCTTTTAAGCACATTATAAGCTTTTCAAACAAATTTTGATTAAAAAAAAAAATCATAAGTGATATTATTAAAAAATAGTATTAATTAAATTATTATATAAATATTATATATATTCTAAAATTATTAAAAGATAAAATAATGTTTGTAATATTTTAAATACGCTGAAGTGATAAGTCATTGGGATAATTAAATCGTGTCGGCCCTAATTATCGCCCGGCAGTTAGCAATCGACGTGGCATGGACTACAAGTCGTTAAGTCTTATTCAGGAATATACATTCTCGATTAATCATAATTGTATAGTGTTGATACATCAGGATTTTCACGAACAGACCTCCCGATGATGTAAATGCTCGATGGTATTCATGTATCAAGAAATCATTCGTTAATTGTAAAAGAATGTTCTTAAAATCGCGAACAGTTGTGGCCCGGTGATATCGCATTGTCATCCATAAAAATCCCATCGTTGTTTGGGTACATGAAGTCCATGAATGGCTGCAAGTGATCTCAAGTAGCTGAATATAAGCATTTCCAGTCAATGTTCGGTCCAGTCGCACCAGAGGAAATATTCCATTTTCAAAAACAGCCCACACCATTTGAGCCACCATTTTTAATAGATTAAACTTGCTAGTTTGGGTCCATGGCTTCGTGGGGTCTTCACACTCGAACCCTACCATCAGCTCTTGCACCAACTGAAATCGTGACTCTCGGAATAGGCCACGGTTTTCCATTCATCTAAGGGACCAACCGATATGCTCACGTGCCCACGGAGTATATCCGATGTCGAAATTAATGCCATACTGAAATTTTCTGTCTGGAATAGATTGGCCAAAATTTGTAGTCTGGTACATTTTCCGTTACGACTCAAGGATTTCTGCGGATGCAGTGTAAGCTTGTCTGTTAGAATTTACAACTCAAGATTCAGAGGCCGGTCTCTAGGTAACGCAGGTGTATCCTCTGCGCTCTCTTCTGTTCTGCCTGTTGTCATAACACTCATATCAAAGTAGCTGGCATATAAAACAACTTTACTTAATTTGTAAAAAATTTTTGTTGTAAAAGCCTTCTTCTATTTAAATTTAATGCTGATATATTGTTTAATTTATTGTTGTGAAAAAGCTTTTCAGCATATTATAATGCTCTTTCAAGGAAGTGTTGATTAAAAAAAAAAAAATCACTGAGCATTTATTAAAAATGTTTAATTAAATTACTTATATCTGAAAATATTGCATAAAATTATTATAATATATATAATAATTCAATTAATATAAATATAATATTAATTAAATTATTAAATATCTTAAAAATATATATATTAAATTATATAAATGCTTTATTAGTCATTTGTGTCTATAATGGGATGGGCATAATAAAGTTGTAGGCAGGTTCAGTTTTTTCCGTTGGGCTGAAAGGTGAGTGAATGCAGTGCGAGAGTGTGTGCTATGTGTGTGCAGTATAGGGCCTACGTAGGTGTAATGTAGCAGGACTCTGTGGTATATCCTAGGTAAAGGCTGAATCCACTGTATCTCTTCCGTTCTGGTTGCTAACACCTCAGATCAAAATGGTTGGTATACAGCATTATTTAAATTTGTAAAAATAATTTTTATTGTTAAATACATTTTTATACTTAAATTTAATGCTGATATATTGTTTGATTTATTGTAGAGAAAAAGTATTGATTAAAGAAACAAGTATTGATAATATTGATTAGAAATAACAAGATGCTATTAAAAAATTTTATATTAAATTATTTTGTAAATGCTTTATGAGTCATTTTTTTTCTCTGCGAAAATTTAAGTTTTTTCATAAAATTATTCTTTTTTTTTGAAGATCTGAGTACATGTTTTTATTTATAAAGGGTTCTTTTTTTTGTTTATTTCTCGAAAAATGTTCTATCTTTTCAGTTTAGAAATTTTTACCTTGTTCGAAAAATGCATATTTTTTTTATGAGACGTTAATCTTTCTAGATATGCGTTAAAATAAGAAGGGGAAAAAAGAGTGCAAGATAACAACGTGACAAGGTAGTAAGATTAATTTGAGATAAAAAGATACTTCGTACAACTTATTTATGGCCTATTATATAGTATACTTTTTTTTTAATGTCTTGTTCACATTTAAAGGCTTTATTTTTTTATTATATGCCGAAAAAAGAACACAAAAAAATGTCGTTGTCAAAATACATTGTATAAATGTGCTTGCATATATTAATTACTGTGTCCAAAAATAAGACCAATTTTCAATTTAAAATTCCGGGGCTCATGGAATTTCAATTGTTCTTTCTTTTTTTTGGTTGCTGGCACTGTCCTTGATATCTGTGTGAAAGGTGACGTGAAAATATTCATTAGTGTTTGAGTTACGGTTGGCTTTGTGAGACGCTAAAATTCATTTTTGAAATGTCTGAATTCATTGAGCAAAAAGAACTTGCGTTAAATTTTGTTTGCGAAAACGTATAGAATGGTGCAGAAGGCAATCGGTGAGCATTCCTATACGGGAAAGACGTGTTTAGAAGTGGTATAAACAGTTCAAAGAAGGCAGAGAACGCGTTGAAGACGAAGAGTCCTCTCTGGTCGACCCTCAATCTCAACTGACGAAGTTCACATTCAAAAAATTAAAGATTTGGTGCTTGAAAACCGCCCATTTACAATTAGAGACCTTGCTGAGGATGTTGGAATTTCAAAAGGATCGGTCAATTCCATTTTGTGTCTCAAACGCGTCACATCTCGATTGGTACCAAAAACACTGAATCAAAATTTGACGCCCAAAATGGAATTGACCGATCCTTTGAAATTCCAACATCATCAGCAAGGTATCTAATTGTAAATGGACGGTTTGCAAGTACCAAATCTTAATTTTTTGAACATGAGCTTCGTCAGTTGAGATTGATGGTTGACCAGAGAACTGAACTGTTTATACCGCTTTTAAACAGATGTCAAGGACAGTGCCAGCAGCCTAAAAAGAAGAATATAAAAAAAATGAAATTTCATAAGACCCGGGAATTTTAAATTGAAAATTTGTCTTCCTTTTTTGGACACAGTAGTTTATCCTTACTTATTTTTTTACTTTATAACTTCATTTTTTTGGAAAACGCTACGGACTTCTAACCAGGACAACATCATGTTCCCACATAATAACAAAAACATATATGAATGTTTTCGCTTATGAAAAAATACATAAATTAAATTAATCCTATTAGAATTCAATATATTTTCTCAAATTATAATAGGACTTTAATACAAAATATTGTAGTATATTTTCTCAAATTATACTTAGAAAAAAATGGGCAAAATCTTTTAAAAAACATTATTAAACTTGAAATTAATTATGACACTTATTAAACACGTGCTTTTATTTAATTTATTTAGTAGGCTTAGCATTTATTCGTTAGTTTTGAAAAATAGAACGAATATTTTAACAAATGGTATTAAATTGATAAATTTCCATAATAAAACTGAAATATTCAAATTTATTTTTAAAAGTAAAAGTTCAATCGAATAAAACTGCTAAATTTTCGCCTTTTTTTGTAATTCAATTTATTTCTATGCCAATTGTGGATTGAATAGTCCCTTTTGTAATGAATATTTTTAAATAAAATTCTACTACTACCTTATTAATATTTATAAAAGGAAATAATTCTACATCTAATCTAAATATCATTAAATCTGTAGAATGAGGAAAGGGAATGGGTTTTTAATTTAATATAAGTGAATGTTTTTTTCATGGTTTATTTTACGTCTGTGACCTTGTAGTTATTTGCTTAAAACTGGTTCAATGCTTTCAAAGATGACGTTCAGTGGTAAAGACTTTATCTGAAAGGCTATTTCGTTATAGTTTAACATGAAGCAACCATTCGTTGCTATTCAAATAATAAGTTTATCACTTCGCGCACTCCCAAAATGTATCCTTTATAGCAATTATATGAAATATTTTACAGCCATTTTGCGGGATTCAATGAGGAGTAAAAAAGTTGGTAAAGTTAAATGCCTTTCTTCCAGCTTAAACAAGTTCACCGACGATCGTATACATCATAAATTTATTATGTGAGTAGCAAAGGTTGGCTGCATAGGTTTACTGCATGTAGAAGGTAATGAAATAAGCCCGTGTGATATGCGCTGAAGTATTTTGCTTTTGCATTATAGAAAGCCTGAAACTCTTCTAACTAACAATACGAAACATTTAATATGCTTTCGCAATACCATCTGCTTGTTTTTGGAAATAGTGAAAGCAACGCCATCTGCCGGCAGACGACCATCAGCTGTGACTTCTCGGTGACTTTACGTCGGAGAGCTTGTGTCTGCTTAAAACTGATTTAAAGCTTTCAAGGATGATGTTCAGTGGTAAAGACCTTATCTGATGGGTTTATTCGTTATACACTATCTGGAAGAAAGTGACGGGACACCCCGAAAAGTAGAAAAGTCGACAATACAGCTGACACATGCGCAATAATAGGTATCACGTGTCAGCCATATCGTATAAATACTCTGTGGAGTCGACTACAGTTGTTTTTTGTCAAGACGCCGCCACGGGAAGAGTTGTCTGAGTTCGAGAAAGGTGTGTTGGTTGGATTGCATCTTGTCAAGGTGTCAATTAGGGAGATATCCCGTCTCCATAACTGCTCAAAATCAACTGTAGCACGTGTTGTGTGTCGCTACAAGACTGAGGGACACTGTCAGAACAAACCCCGAAGTGGACGACCTACAGTTCTCACCAGCGGGGACCGGCGGGTGCTCGGCAGGAGATTCGAAGTAACCGTCAAACATCCATGGATAACATCGCTAATGAGTTTATACAAGCCACAGGTGTGGCCGTTTTGACCAAGACTATTCGTATCGAGGCCCATAAGTTAGGTTACACTGGACGTTCGGCGGCCCATAAGCCTTTGATTACGAAAACCAACAAGAAAGCGCGCCTTCGATGGGCCAAAGACCACCGTACTTGGACTCTGGATGACTGGAAACGCGTCCTTTGGGTGACGAGTCACGATTTATCCTTTTCCGTTCCGATGGACGTGTTTGGGTATGGCGTTTACCAGGAGAACGCCTTTTGCCCGAGTGTGTCGTCCCAACTGTAAAGTTTGGTGGAGGAGGATTGATGGTATGGGCCTGTTTCTCCTGGTATGGGGCTGGCCCACTGGTGAAGGTTGATGGTGCGATGAATGCCGATAGATAATGGGATATTCTCGACAATCATGTCCTTCCTACCTTGTGGGTAACGTACGGTATGGATGATTGCTGGTATCAAGACGACAACGCAACATGCCATGTTGCAAGGAGGACTCTTGATTGGTATGTGAACAACAACGTTAAACGCATGGAGTGGCCGGCGCAGAGCCCTGATCTTAACCCAATTGAACATCTCTGGGACTAATTGGACCGTCGGTTGGAGGCCTGCACCCCACTCTCCAAAAGCAAGCCTGAACTACGGAACTTCCTGTTAAACATTTGGAAGGAAATTCCTCTTGCCACTATAGCTAATTTAGTGGAAAGCATGCCCAGAAGGGTTGCAGCTGTGATCGCAGCCAAAGGAGGCCCTACCTCCTATTAATTTTAATAAATATGGGTTTATATCGTTATAGTGTCGTGTCCCGTCACTTTCTTCCACATAGTGTAATTTAACATGAAGCAATTGACGTTGCTATTCAAATAATGAGTTTCGCTGCACGCACTTCCAAAATTTCTCCTTCGTTGCAATTGCATGAAATTTTCTACAGCTATTTCATGGGAATCAATTAGGACAAGGCCTTTGGTAAAGTTACACGGCTTTTCACCCGCTCAAAAAAGTAGAACATCATACGCACCGTAAACTTATTATTTGACCAACAAGGCCGGTTTGCTTCATGTAGAAGATAACAAAATAATCCAGTGCGATATGCCCTTAACTGCTTTACATTTGCATTGTAGAAAACTTCAAATTCTTCTGAAATAGTCTAACTATCAATCCGAAACATTTAATATGCTTTCGCAATACTATCGAATCTGATCGTTTTTGCAAATAGTGAAAGCAACATCATCTGCTGGTGGATTCAACCTGCAGCTTTTTTATGCTAGTCTGCAACAACTGAATATGTGTCTGGTATTTGTAAGTTTTTATTTTTATAAATTTAAAATTAAATATTGTAGTGTGCAGATGGGTAATAAGACTGTAACTGGTTGTGGCAGAGTTGAGATACTTAAGGTACAGGTTGTAGAATATACAGCTTTATTTGCACACGCACAAACACCACATACATACAATTAGAGACATATAATAATTAACAGTTTTAAAGGCAGATACTTATAAATTCGGAGGGGGGGGATTCCAATTCTAAGTCGAAAAACCCTATTCTCATCTACACGCAGTGTGCGCGAAATATGCTTCCTCTACCACCCCTGTGGTAGAGGAAGCATATTTCGCGCACACTGCAGTATGTCTATAGGGCAATTAATAAGCCGGGATACCCTAAATATATCTTCTCTAGGGATCAGATATTATAAATTAAATGTTTCTCATCTGGATGTTTTTAATAATTTATTTTAAGTCGGTGACCTTGTGTCTGTGGCATAAATGGTCGGGTGGCTAGCGCTGTGGCGCTTGGAGCAAGTTGCGCTGTGTTTACTCTTGGGTGAGAGTCTCAAGACTGACAGACCATTTCTTCTGAACGCCACAGGGGTGGTTCTTACCAGTGTGTAGGAGGAAGTACTGCTACAAATTTTTATAGGTATTTTTTGTTATATCCAATGTGTGTATTATGTGTGTTGTTATTTTCTAATGTTTATAACTTTAACACCATTCGTTAAAATGAGGAATCGTAAAAATATATTTTTTATGCGCTATAAATAATTTTTGAAAAATCTCATCGAGAATTTTTTTTTTGCGTTTGTTATTTTGCAAAGGATTTCCTAAAATTTAATCTAACATTCACAGGAATGAATTACTATCTGAACTTCGGTGTTTAGATAAACAGAAAAAAGGTAGCTGTAAATATTACTTAACATAATCTCCTGAATATTATCTTCAGGAATAACTTTTAAACTTGAAGAAAATAAATTTCTGATTTACGTAACTTAGTAAACCTAAAAAGTTTTTTACGACATTTATCTTATCACAAAATCATTTATCTTATCACAAAAATCAAGTGAAAATGCGATTTTTTTTTGGTTTTAGAATTTGGAAAACAACTGACTTTCCAGCAATATATAAAATGTATCTTTAATTTTTAAATGCAGCGAAAATTATGAAATATAATAGTCAACTTCTATAAATTATGATTATAATAGTCAACTTTTAAAAAAGCTTTTTATTCTCAAAAAAAATTAATAACTAAACAAAAACCTGCTTCAAAAATGAGCTTATTTATCTTTACTGTCCTGTACGAATGAATCTCTTTAAATGTTTAAATGCAATCATCATCGTCAGTGGCGCAACAGCCGCATGGGTCAAGGTCGTCTACCTACTGACAGATTTCGAGACAGGAGATACTATCTTTTTACAGGGTAGAGCTGTCAGTACCATGTCCAACGCTCTACGATCATATTAGAACAGGGACCTACGGTTCAAAGTAGATTCGAACCACTACACACATCCATGGCACTGCCGGGACTCAAACCCGAAGCCTGTGACACTAAGCGTTAGTCACTTGGCCATCAGGGTCCCCTTAAATATAATCAAGATCTTTAAAATGTTATTATTAAAATGAATTTTTTAATATTTTTATCAGATATTTCATGCTATTATAAAAAAAAAAGGAAATCCATACACAGGATAAATTTAAGTGGCAGTTGTTCTGCATTTGTGTGTTGTATAGAGACAATTTGGACAACTTCCATCAGGTACTTTTACGATTTCATTCCAGGTACATTCACATACATATGCTTTTATAATCACTAGTATGTCTCTTTTGTCAGCAAAATACATCAACTGATGATAGAATCATTGTCTTTTAGTACGCTAGTTTGCAAGTATTGCAGCTGTAATGCAAATGAATAGAAACAAGTAAGAAAAAAATTTAAGTCAATTCAACTTTTTTTCACTTTATTGCAGAAAGTCCTTTATAAATAAAGTTGAAATTTTCCTCTTACATCTGGCGCCAGCTATTGGCAGATATATGCAACTTAAATCTAAAAAAAATCTAAAATTAATTAATTAAATTTGATTATTGAATTAATATTTGAAAAAACTGTATTAACATCCAGTGTCATCCACTACAAGTTCAAAAAAATGTCTTTGAACTTGAGTGGATGAATAGAAGGTATTTTAAGTACGTTTGAAAATTTGTACAAGTTATACATAGGGAGAGTGTGAGCTAATAGAAGGAATAGAAAAAGCTTAATAAACAGTTTAATTTACTCGATTATCATAAAATATCAGGTTATAACGAAAATTATGTCCATTTTTTAAGGTTACAAGCATCCTTCTACAGACACGCTGGTGAGAGCGCCCCTCTGTAGTGTTCAGGAGAACCCTTCAATTAGCCCTTAGACCCTTATACGAGAGAGAGGTCGTGTATTTTGCGCAATACCACGCCTCAGCTGAGATCCGGCTCAACAGTTCAGAGTCTTTCATAAAGCTCAGATTATCCTTTTACATTAAATTCTGTTTTAAATATTAACTAATTTTTATATATTTTTATAATAGTCAATTTGCATAATTAAGCTGTAAAAGCAAATTTTAGAAAAGTAATAAATAAATAAAAATAAACTGTTTACAAATTCACTTATTTGATCATTTCTGTTCTATACGAAGGAATCTTTTTAAATGCTGAAGTTTAATGAATATTTATAAAATATTACTATTAAAATTTTTTTTTTTAATATCAGAGTTAATTTCTAATATAATTATTAACTAACTATAACTACATTTATAACACTTAGTTAATAATATAGTTATAATATAATTAATCTCTTAGAAAGATTTTTGTAAACATTTGTCACATAATATTTATGATAGCATCATTATATTTTAATTTGAATTTCATTAAAAGAACTATCTCTTAACAAGACAAAATTAATTTCTAATCTAAATATTAACTTAGTGTTTGTGTATGTTAACTAAAAGTGTTAATTCTAAAACCAGGCTTAATTATTGTCGCCAAATAATACGCTATAAAAGTAATGTAATGCTTAGTATATAATAGTTAACTCAGAGACTGTCTGTCTTGAAATATTCAGACATCTGGCTGTTTCCATGTATGGCTGCCATGTTTTTAAATGGCCTATAAGTCGCCACTTCACAAATTCTTCCAAATGATCCCAAATGGTACTACACACTGAAATCACAGGCTGTATTGCAGAAATTCACTCAGATATTCACTTTGCTTAAAGACATTGACTCAAAGTCGTTCTTGTACATTCTAGTGTTATACAGTTTGACTTTAACGAGTATATTGGCAGTGTTAGCTGCCATGCACTTCCATCTGGATGATTACATTGAGGATGATATTGTAAGAGAAATATGACTTGCTTTTATATAAAAAAGGGAAAAAAATAGAATTTAAATACAAATATAGGATAAATAAAATAACAAACAGAGAGAGCTGATAAAAATATTATTTAGTTAAAATGTTCAATGAAGTACTTTGGACGTTTATTATTGATGGAAGAGAAATATAATAGTGTTAATTCATTGTTCTTAATATATAATAGTTAAGGAAACTCAGGGACTGTCTGTCTTGTAATATTCAGACATCTGACGGTTTCTGTGATTGGCTGCCTTACTTCTAAACGGTCTAGTATGTGTTCGCCATTCCAAATATTCTTTCAAATGATCCAAAGTGATACTACACACTGAAAGCGCTTGATTCAAAGTCGGATAACGTAAGCGTAGATTTGCATATCAGAAGCCGTTTGATTATTTTTAATTGGATAATCCTAATTAGGTTTGTTTTCACACATTCCCTGAAACACGGATCACATTGATTGGATATTTCATTGGATATCATTAATTTTGGGTATGTAAAGATAAATTTGAACATGTGTGTATTTTTATTTCGAATTAACCCCAAAATGATAAATTTGTAATTTCTTCAATTTTTATATTTAGTTTAGAAGATGCATCTAAAAATACTTTCGGATTTAGCGGTGGATAATAAGGTATGTCGTATTACTACGTAATGAGTTTGAAGTAATAAATAAAACGGAATTGAAAAGGACCATGGCTTAAGGAAAACCAATTTGTGTATTAATATATACTAGAAATGAATTTTGTTTGATTTGGCAAAAAGACAGTTTGAAATCTTAACGATAGATGGCTTTCTGCATTGAAAGTAACAGAAAATGATGGTGAAAAAGAATTTCATGGAATTAGTGGCACAGACTTTATTTTAGTATGATATACTGTTGAAAATGCTGTGTTTCACCCCCCAATTCAGCAGTCGTGGTTTTTGCCTGATATAGAATTAGTACACTGAAGTGACAAAAGTCATGGGATACCTCTTAATATCGTGTCGGCCCTCCTTTCGCCCGGCAAGTGCAGCACTCCACGTGGCATGGACTCAACAAGTCGTTGGAAGTCTTCTGCAGGAATAATGATGTCTTGATAGACGTCCATAATTGTGAAAGCGTTGATGGTGCAGGATTTTTTCGATGATGTCCCATAAATGCTCGATGGGATTCATAATATCATTCGTTGGAATTGTCCAGAATGTTCTTCAAACCGTCGCGAACATGTGGCCCCGGTGACATGGCGCATTGTCATCCATAAAAATCCCATCGTTGTTTGGGTACATGAAGTCCATGAATGGCTGCAAGTGATCTCCAAGTAGCTGAGCATAAGCATTTCCAGTCAATGTTCGGTCCAGTCACACCAGAGGACCAAGTCCATCCCATGAAAAAACAGCCCACACCATTACGGAGCCACCACCAGCTTGAACAGTGCCTTTGCTGACAGTTTGGGTCCATGGCTTCGTGGGGTCTGCGCCACACTCGAACCCTACCATCAGTACCAACTGAAATCGTGACTCATCGGACCAGGCCACGGTTTTCCATTCATCTAGGGACCAACCGATATGCTCACGTGCCCACGAGAGTCGCTGCAAGCGATGTCGTTCTGTCAGTAAAGGCACTCGAGTCGGTTTCTGCTGGAATAGCCCAAGAAAGCCAAATTTCTCCGCACAGTTGAAGTCCCTTGTACGTCCACATTGATTTCTGCGGTTATTTGACGCAGTGTTGCTTGTTTGTTAAAATTTACGACTCTTTGCAGACGTCGCCGGTCTCGGTCGTTAAGTGCAGGTGGTCGACCACTGCGCTGTCCATGGTGGGATGTTATGCCTGAAATTTCATACTCTCGGCACACTCTTGACACAGTGGATCTAAGAACGTTGAATTCCCTAACGATTTCCGAAATGGCATGACCCATGTGTCTAGCCCAACTAACATTCCAGTTCAAAGTCTGTTAATTCCATTGCGGTCATCATCACGTCAAAACCTCTTCACATGAACAACTTGAACAGAAATGAAAGCTCTGCGAAACTGCGCATTTATACCTGTTCTACGCGATACTGCTATCTGAAAATTTGCATATTGCTATCCCATGACTTTTGTCACTTCAGTGTATATGGCATATGGCATCGCTGCACTAGAACATGCTTCATACATTCATACATTCTTACAGGTATGTTATTTTAAATATAAAGACAGCCTGAATATAGGTTTTGTGATTCAAGTTCGTATTCTCATTCAGGATTGGCGTTAAATGCTGCTTTTATGGAATTGATTCATGTGTACTTTAGATAATATGCCAATTCTTCTCTTCATAAAAAAAAAAAAAAAAATCAAAATAATGTTTTTTAACCATACAGCAAGGAACATTTATTATTTCGATGCATCAAGATATGCACGTTAAAATGATACTCTAATTATAAGGAGCATTTTGTAACATGCACACGCCACTATATGACATTCACAATTATCGAGATTTTGAAAGAGATTTTGGTTTTAGTGATATAATAAAATCTGTTATATATCTATGAAATCTATAATCTATAAAATCTATCTAATTCTATACCTATCCTCAGGGTTACATTAATTGTCCCACTCGTGGCAACATGCGCAGCTAACGCACAGGAGGATTTAAGTTCAAAGTTCTTGGTGACATTGCTGTAGTCTATCTGCTTTCTGAAACTAGGAGATTCGGTGGCTATTCTGACGTGTGTAAAATGTCTATCAGCAATTGTCAAGCTGGATGGTGGGAGTATTCCGAGTTTTTCCCCATACGACACACAAATGTGGAGCACCCTTAAAATTCCCTCCCCTCACCCATCGTTGGCTGTTCATTGGCTACATGATGCCCCTCAACTTTCTAACTGGTAGATGGCTATATAAGCCCTAGGTACTAGGATGTGGTATGCATACAAGAAAGATGGATTGTAATTTGCAAATTGCATGTGGTTGTGCTGGTTAACTAGCGCTCTAACCTTCGATGCTTCAGATTCGAATCCTGGTGGTAGCATGGATGTTTGTTAGTGGGTTCAAAATCCACTTTAAGCTGAAGGTCCCGGTCTAATTAGCCTAAAGTGTAAAACAGATGTCCATCGAGCGACAATCCGAACGAAACCTTTACATCTGAAAATGAAAAAAAAAAAAAAATATATTTTAAGTTTTATTTATAAAACATTTAACATTCCATTCAATTTGAATCAAAGCAATCATATGTTATCTTCTGTTTCTGTTCTCATAAATTTACACACTTTCAGTTGATATATATAAAATATTTATTCACATTCCAAAAATACTTATTCGAGCAACCGCCCGCCATCAGCATCCCCTTGCTCTTACATTTTAATCCCCGTATAAGACAATAGCCTTATATGGAGTTACAAGAGAAGTAGTTATGGAAGAGTCTCTTGTTCGTGGCGCCATCTCTTGTCATTTATAATGACAAATAGTTTACACATAGTAATACATAAAATAAAGTTGCGAAACAGAACCCATTTATTTAGAAAGTATTTTCCTCTTTAAAATGTTTTCGTATCATTTTTAATACGTTCATATTTACTCATTACTTTTCAAAATTAATGTTTTTAAGGAAACAGAATAAAATAAAATGCATACATTTTAAATTTTCGTTTAAATTTTGTATTTTACTTTTTGTTTCTGAAAGAGGAAAATAAATTATCTGTTACTAACGTTTTAGTTTTTAAACAGACAATTAAATAATTATCTTTAAAATGCTGTTTCACGATAAACGAAATGTTTACTTGTTTTCAAACCTTTCCTGCTTTGAACGCAATTCTATCATTTAGCATGAAAGAATACCCATTAAAATATCATTTATTGAATTCCTTGCTTCAAAAAGTATTTTAAAGTTTTTTTTATTTCAAGTTGTTTAAAGTAATTGAAAAACGGAAAGAAACGTTTGGGGATCGTCCCAACATATTGTAATTAAAGATGTGTAAGATAGTAGGTAAAAATAAGTTAAAAGTGACCGTTACATAAACTGTACCGATACTTTACTTTATACTTTACAATTTTATTTATATATGATATATATATAAATAGTTTATATATAAATATTTTGAATCAGAAAAATTCTATGAGTGATAGTTCTGATAATTCTATGTAGCGGTATAATGATTTAAAGAAAGCATATTATTTCTAAACTGGAAAATGTTGTTGTTGTTGTCTAATCCTTAGCGTCCTGTTTATGTGCGATGGACATCTCATGAGTAATCTACTCATGGATGGAGGGAAAGGGGACAGCTTCTGTAGTGATGGAGCATCCGTTGATAGAACATCCGTTTGCTCCGTGTCACTAAAGAAGGAGAACAGAGCCTTCCGGGAGGACTTTTAGGGGGAACTGTCCCGCATTTCGTTGCGTATGGGAGAAAACCCGAAAAACTCCCACCAGGTAATTTTACTCACGAGGCTAGATGCTCACCATCACAAATGCAATCGAATCTCCTCTTTTTTGAAACAGTGTCTACAATAACACTGTCAGCGGATTAAACTTCAGCCCTAAAGCTAACCAGCGATCAAGTTGCCATTGAGCCACTAGTCGGGCAGTAATAGTTTTAACTTTAACGTACAAATTTTATAATATAATAAAAATTTCCATTAAGAATAAAGGAGAAGGTTTTTGTTGTTGTTGAAATCAAAAATAGTGCAGCGTCTCTGCCTATATTAGACCTTATAACGGCTTCACGTTATAACATTGCTACTGACCATGACTCGGGCGCTAAAATATTTAATTATTTTAATTAGAAAATTCATATAAATATTATTATAATGGCTTCTTTAACAATATCTATGTAATTTTTTAAAATTTTGAAATTTGCGCAATCAAGTTTTTGTGCATAATATGTGTTCGATAGCTCAGTCACAAAAATAAACTCAAGTAAAAAACGTGGACTGTATAAATTAATTAATCTCCTTTATTTAGGCAGCCATCAAGCTCGAAGATGAACTGCCACACAACCTTTCTCTTTGGTCGCTGAGTTTCAACTCCTTTAGTTTATGCAGCCATCAAGCTCGAAGATGCACAGCCACACAACCTTCTCTTTGGTCGCTGAGTTTCAACTCCTTTACTTATGCAGCCATCAAACTCGAAGATAGACTGCGACACAATCTTTCTCTTTGGTTGCAGAAGTTCAACTCATTTACTTATGCAGCCATCAAGCTCGAAGATGCACTGCCACACGACCGTTCTCTTTGGTCGTAGAAGTTCAACTCCTTTAGTTTATGCAGACATCAAACTCGAAGATAGACTGCCACACAACCTTTCTCTTTGGTTGCAGAAGTTCAACTCCTTTACACTCTTTCTCCCGTCATCTCACCCCCCCTGCCAGACACCCCCACAGACAGGATGTTTTTTCTGGGCATAGGGCGTTGACCTCCCTAAGCAGGGGGACCTGGGTTTCGACGTAACAATATGTTTTATGGAAGTATTTCAAAATTCTTCTTAGAAAGAAATTTCTTTTAAAATAAGTTTCTGAAAAGATGTTTAATTATTAAACTGATCCAAAGTGTTTGTGAAACTTAATATGATGGCATGTCTGTTAGAATTTGCAAATTCTTTTGAAAGTACACTTTTATGTATTCATTAAATGAACTGTTACTTGAGGCTCAAGAATTCTAAACAATCAAATTGGTTTGATCAAAATTTTATTTTTGAGAAAAGAGATATTGATAAAACAAATTTTTTTGTTGTAAAGTTTGCGAAGTAGAGATGTTTGAAAGGTTTAGTACGTAACAAATTTATTTTAACTCTTGTTCGCTAGAAAGAGAATCTTTTTATATAGAGAATCCTTATAAATCTTTATTTTGAGTTAAAGAATCATGAGTTTTATTAATTCGTTTTCTTTCATTTTTTTTTTTTTTTTTTTTTTTTTTTACATTTCTTTATGAAAATAATTTAATTTATTATAATGGATAGGAAAATTTTAAAATTAAATTACTGCTATTCAAAATCACACTTTCAATTATTAATAACAGTTATTAGTCAATTATAGTTTCACAAAGGGATTTATTCCGGTCTTCACTATAAAGCTTGATTTTTTCAGAAATCTAAAAAAATTATAGTTTAATAAAATTGAGTTTTTAATAATGCAATTCACGTTTTGAAATATTTTTCAATTGATTATGTAATGATGCATTATTTATTTATTTATTTTTTGCAATATACAATGCAATTTTTTGCAGTGATGACTATTTTTACAATATTTTTCATTGATTATGTACGTATAATTGATTATGCACATCTTATTATTGTACTGACAGTTAAAATTGTTTTGGAACGAGTACAGTCAGGCCTGGAAAATTTAAAAATAAACTACATAAATTTCCCAGGCTTATTTTTACAAGGCAAGCGGCCTGAAGGCCGAGTGGCTAGCGCTCTGGGGCTCGGTGTTACATGTTTCGGTGGTACCATGGATGTTTGTAGTGGTTCGGAATCCACTTTAAACCGTAGGTCCCGGTCTATCAGGATTGTTGAGCGTCGCAGAGGTAGTGTTACTTCGCGTCCGTAGCTTATCCTCAAGCTACACACATCTCCTGGGTAGTGCTAAGTGAGTAAGGTCGGTGCAGCGCTTGTCTTAAAGCATCAAAGACAACTGTCTAAATGTTTGCCAGCTGCATTAGAAAGATTTTTCTTTACAAGGTAATAATTGAGAGAGGAAATTATCAAATTATAAATTTGATTTTAATTATAAATTTTTATTTTTCCTCCTTAATTTATAGACATTTATTTCTCCTTCCACATCTATATTCACTTTCTTTTCTGTTAAAAATATGGAATGATGTGGCAAATTTGATTTAAATCAAATTAATAGATAGAAATACAAACATTTGATATTTCGGTGAAAACTATGAATTCTACTCCCTGGTAATAAATGAATTAAAACATCCCATGTATGTCAATGATTAAAATCTATTATTATTACTTACTATTAACTTATTACTTTATTTTAAAAGCTCTCTTTTTTATATAATTATATTATTAAAAAGTATATATATATATTTTTCCGTTGCTCTTTTTAACTTACTTTGAACTAGGACAGGCCTTGATCACGTGCGTATTTGACTTTTATATCATGAACTTTACCTATCTGCTACTGTATCTGACCAGAACAGAACGATGCTACTTTGCAGACAGGAGTTAGAAAATTCTGAAAATTACAAACTGATGACAATGATTAATACTTATTAAACGGACTTCAATTAAAAAAAACTGATATAAACGATTTCTTCCATTATATGCTTTTTTGAATTATGAAGGAATAAGGATTCTTAAATGATTATTTATATTTATATTTGCAGACTCTTAGTAATACTTTTCTTACATGGTATTACTATTTATAGTAATTCATTTTATTTTAGGCACATAAATTATAAATTTAAAATTAAATGTATAGTTTACAATTATTCTAAATTATAACAGTTAACTTATAAATAAATTAAAGTAGCTGCTTTAAAATAAGAATAATTGCACCAGTTTTTTCGTGAGCTTATATTAGAATCTAAAATCTGAGCAATAATTTATCATCCTTATTTATTGACTATAAAGATGTAATTTTTAACTGATCGTTAATTGACAGCAGTCTAGTTGAAATATCTTAAGTAAAAGTCACAGTTATAGTTAACGTCTTTATTAGCGTCTCATAATTAAAGTTGACAACCATGAGCTTGAAAATGTGCTTCGGTTGGTGGGCGGGACTGTATAAATGTCATTCACAGTCTTTCTCTAAGGCCTATAGAAATGTTTTCTTTCTTTGCTTTGGGTTGTAATGCATGACTTGAATAGCACTGAATTTGCACTTCTATTGTTTTTGAAGGACGGACACTCTGACTCAAGGTCATTTGCCTAAACCGTAGAATAAATATATGTGAAATTTAGAGTTACATAGAGGTTTGATTTAGTTTGTCTCTCTACGGTCATGTTGTGCATACGACGGCTAATTAGACAGGGATTGTTCTCGTCAATAGCACTCACAGATGTTCTTGCACTCAAGCACGCATGCGTGGACTGTATTTTTGAATCACACTCACACACTAACAGAGTAAGTATTCAAAATGAAAAACTTAACAACACTTTATTAATTAACAGTCGAAGCCACTCGCAGCAGTGCTGTTCACTCTTGCCAATCTGGCACTACACTAAACAGACTCGAGTTCTGAGCACGCAGGCGCATGCGCATACGTACACTTTTTTCGCCTCTAGGGGTATCCTAGGATCTAGTGGTAGGAGCGAACAGGGGACCTACAATTTAAAGTGGATTTCCAACTACTCATAAATATGCATGCCACCGTCAGGATGCGAACCTGAAGCTTGGAATACCGAAGTACAGAGCGCTAGCCACTTAGCCACCAGGCCGCTTACATAGTGGGAGGTCTGCTATACCGTCCGAGTGAATCAACTGTTCTCGTTCTGCACCAACCAGAGTCGATTTTTCCCTCACATCAAAGAGATTTCTCACAGACGCCATTTTTGTTCAACTGTCACTCTCAGTGAGAGATAAAATGGTTTGTATCTCGTTGTCAAACGGAGGCACTTGGCTCGAGAACTACTCGTTCTCTCATTTTCTAGTCTGGACGTGGCTTAGGTATTTATAATCGAACTTATTCCATTTAGGAACAATGTATTATGATACTGGATTTGACACAAAAACCGAAATGATTATTAAAAAAAATAATGTAAATAATTTATTAACAAAATGTTTACTCGGCGATCTCCGGGTATTTAATTTCCCTACCTTACGTTTCGTTGAATGGCCTTGTTGAGGCAATAAAGGAAGAGACACTGATAAACCAAATACAGAATAAACCAAACCAGAATAAACCAAAAAGCTGCACATCCCCCCAAAAATTGTTATATCCTCTGATTGGAACAAAACAATACGAAACGAACTCTGCACTGCGCTTGTTCGATAAATCCACATCAACGACTGCGCCACCTCTACATCGACGATAGTGCCACGTGTCAACATTAATACAAAATACATTTCATAGTAGATATTTTGAAAAGGCATACTAAATAAAATAAAGATTTTATGTTCAAAACTGTATAATAAAGGCTTGGTATAGGCAATGTACACTCATGTCCATAAATTAAGAATAATTCAGAATCAGACAGAAATTGAACTCTAAAATAAAAATTTCACCTGTAGAATTATCACACACATCTTGAAGAAGAATATGCAAATTACAGGAAACCACTAGAGGGCGCGGATAGTTCGTCACAATGACGAGAGTGTAAGAGAGGGGTATATAAGGAATGGTGGCAAAGAAGTAAAATTGTTCAAAAGTGCTTTTAAAAGCCTTTCAGTGCAATAACCGCATAGTTATGGCCCAAAGGAAGCATTTGGATGATTTTTTACGTGGTAGAATTATCGGACGACTGGAATGTGGACGTACCCAGCTGGAAGTATCCGAGAAACTTGGAATCGCCCAGAGTGTCATCTCCAGGCTTTGGCAACGATTCCAAGATGATGGTAATGTGAGTAGATGTTACAGCACAGGTCGTCCCCGAGTTACAACGCCGAATGAGGACCGGTATTTAGCAATTACTGCCAAAAGAAACAGACGGAGCACAGCATCAGACCTGTCTCGTCAGCTCTCTTCAGCTACCGGTACTACAGTTTCAAGGCAGACCGTGTATAGACGCTTAGGGCACATTGGTCTATATGCTCGTAGGCCTGTCAGATGTGTTCCACTTACCGCAACTCACTGTCGCCTGCGATTAACCTGGAGTAGAGAGCATGCATTGTGGATACCGCAACAGTGGTCTTGTGTGATGTTTTCCGACGAGTCCAGGTTTAGTTTGCAGTCTGATTCTCGCCGGACTTTCATATGGAGAGCGCCAGGTACCCGTTATCACCAAGAGAACACCATTGAACGACACCATTACGGTGGTGCAGGATGGCTCTTTTGGGGAGGAATTATTCTTGGTTCCAGAACTGACCTGCATGTTCAGAGTGTAACGATGACAGGCCACATTTATCGGGATGTCATTCTGAAACAACATGTACGTTTGTTTCATAGCGCCATGGGTGCTGAATTTCTATTTATGGATGACAACGCCCGTCCTCCCCGTGCAAACATTGTAGACGAATGCCATCAATTGGAGGATATCACCCGTATGGATTGGCCAGCATACTCACCGGACTTGAATCCAATAGAGCATGTGTGGGATATGCTTGGCCGACGAATTGCAGCCCGTCAACCCCCTCCCACCTGTCAACCGGAACTTCGGAGGGCATTGCTTGATGAGTGGTGTAATATTCCCCCAAGATCAGATTGATAATTTGATACTCAGCATGGCTAGGCGTTGTAAGGCCTGTATTGCATCGTCCGGGAGACATACTCCTTATTAACCATCATACTAACCAAGTTGTACTGTTTTTGTGAATAGGTTCTTTTTTGAAATTTGCTGCAGGAGTAAAAATCGTAATTTTTATTAATTATGTCAAACATATAGCATCGTCTTTGCTCTTTACCTTTTGTTTAATAAATAGACTTTACAAATAAGTCACATTTGTTTTGCTTCTGTCTCTTTTTTTGCCTGAACTTCATTATCCTTTATTTATGGACATGAGTGTAAAACATACGGTACATTGGAGTTTTTCCTCCAAAATTTTCATTCCGACTCTTTTAATTTCTTTATACTTGTCGTAGAATAAAATTCAAAATATCGTTGTACTCAGTGCGTTAGGATCTATAAAAATCGTTTATAAAGAGCATTCAAGCCCTCTCATTAAATTGAGGGAATTAAGGGAGGTCTACTTTAGTCTCTAAGGTTGTTTTTTTTATCCTAGAATAAAATTGAAAATATCATTACACTCAGGGAGTTAGGGTCTAAGGGGCGTATACTTTAGTAAAGTTTTCAAGTAGCTTACGGTCTGACGTAAGATAAAGCCTAATTATGTGCAAATTTGAAATCTGTGAATTTTTATTAGCAGATTAAATTTATATATAACTGTAATAGTGCATAAAACACAAATACTTGTAAAAATGCATAAAATCAGGGGGAAATGCGAAATAAGTTCTAATATCCAGAGGCCTTGTAATAAAAAATGCCTGCACTCAGGAATTTTTTTTTTTTTTTACTCTAATGCAGCTGGCAAACATTTCAATTGTCTTTGATGCCTTAAGGCAAGCGCTGCATCGACGTTACTCACTCAGAACTCCCAGGAGATGCGTATAGCTTCAAGATAAGCCACGGACGCGGAGTAACACTATCACCACAACGCTTTACGATAATATTAGAAAGGGAACCTACGGTTTAAAGTGGATCCCGAATCACTACAAACATCCATGGCACTGCCGAGACTCGAATTCGAAACCTGTGGTACCGAGCGCAAGAACGCTAGACGCTCGGCCCTTCAGATCCCACTCAAGATAATATAATTAATAATATATTATCCAGAACTGGAAATTGCAAGTTATTAACTGTTATAGATGAAGAAGTGATAAGAAGATTAGTGTGTGATTATATCGATAGTCTACACTCAAGAGCCAAAACATTATGACCACCTGTCAATAACGAGTTGGTCCACCTTTTGCGCAACGCAGTTTCAACCCGCCTTGGCATGGATGCCACAAATCTGTTCAAGATGCCTCAGATTTTACCAGATGTTTAAGCAACGGTCACTGAAATCCGCTGAACAGTGTGCTCCGATATTATTCTACTTGGCTCTGCATTGTATTGGGCAGTCAGCTGAGCCACTCTCTGGCTCCGGTTTTGCTTCACCATGCGAGACAGTCTCCGACAACCGTTTTCTTTGATAGCATGTGGACGTCCAACACCATGTCGTCTACTGCTGGTTTCACCGTCATTCATCCACTTTGCATAAGTACTAACAACTGTAGATCGCGAACAACCCACGAGTGGTGCAGTTTCGGAAATGCTTGTTCCGAGCCTTCGAGACATTACAATCTGCCCTCTATCAAAGTCGCTTAGATCCGCAGGCTTTCCCATCACACACAGAAGTAAGTGAAAGAATGATTCTTCAGACTCTCCAGCAGCAGTTAAATACCTCTTCCACCTGATCACGTGCGTTCCACGTCAACCAGGCGAGTTCATTGCAAAATGTAGGGGTGGTCATAATGTTTTTGGCTCTTGAGTGTATATAATGACACTAAACCAACCTAATGACTTATTCTGAAAATTTGGTGATGCAAAAATTTATATCACAATGGAGATTAATGTGCATTGAAGCTTAGACTGTATTTGTACTGAATTAAAAATTTATACATTATTATTTATTTCATAATTATAGTGCAGGAAATATACCATTACTTATTTTTTAAAATTAATTAGAATAATAAAAAGAAAGTTCCAAAGAAGGGACTACATCTGTAATCCTCATGTGAAGAATAAATGTATGAAAAGAACATGACCAGAACATTTTTTTTTTTTATTACAAATAAGCTTTTATTTCAAATAATGCTTTGAAGAAATAAAATGATCAACTAAAAGTCTCCTTCATTTTTTATTTTTCTGCTAATTTAATATGTTTGAAGTAACTTCGTTTTGTACTATATATCAATTAAAAAAAAAGAAAGGAAATTAATCTTACGAATGCTTTTTAAGGATGGCAAATTAACACGCTTTCTTACGTCTCTTAAAAGGGAAAAAGAAATGCCTGAAGTCTTTTCGGAATAATTTTTTTTATTAGCAGTGTTTATTAAAATCATTAGCGTTTGAAAATTTTCACAGAAAAGATAAAAGACTTCAAAAATAATATTTTTCTTATGATAAAAAAAAGATGTTTAAACATGTTTATGTTGTTCTCTGCAATAAAATGAAAAAAAATTATCTCGTTTTATCGAATTTTTTTTAATCCTTTAAATCAAATTTACCATCCTGATTTTTTTATATATTATAAAAATTAAACAAATTGATTTAAAAAAATATTTCCATTCATTTGAGTTAATATCTTCACTATCTGGAAAATCTTCCTGCCCTACTCCAACCTACTTACTTTAAATATCACAGTTAAATTTGAAAAGATTTACTATCTACTGGTATTTTTCAGTAAAAATTGAGTTTTTGTGAATTTAACTATTTGTTCTATTTGTAAATGCGAGGCATGCAGACATAAACACTAGAACTGGAGTTAGAAACAGATTCAGCATTACCCAAGGGTCCTCCACACTGGGTCGCCAACACAAATTTAGAAAGATCAACCCCAGGGAATGATGCCAATGATTGCAAATGATGTTTGAACTTGAGCCTTCCTACATGCTAATTGGGTATGGAACCACTTTACCACAAGCGAACTAGATCACTAGTACTCTTTCGTTCTACAAGTTCCATTGTCTGTGAGATGAAGAGCACGTACCTCCTTTGCTAATAAAATAAAGATCTATAGTTAGTTAAATAAAGGTCCCTTTCCGGTACCATAAGTCTTTTCGGAATGCAAATGTCTTCTGTTCAATCCCGTCGGTGGGCTTTTCCTAAGAGATGAGGTAATACACCAGTGGAAAATAATGTTCCTATTCATACTTAAGTGAATACATGTTGAGACATTCACACGTCAGTAGATGTTAACGCATTCATACATCACTCGAACATGATGTTGAGACATGAATCTGTAGAGCACGATGCTTAGGCATTTACATATCAGTAGAAAACGATGCTGAAACATTCAAACATCAATTTAAACGAGATGAACTTTTTTCCATCATTCACACGTCAGTGGTACACTATGTTGAGACATTCATGCATCAATGGAGGCCATTGTCTACCCTCATATATCAATAGAAGTCGATGTCTAACCTCATACATCAGCTAAACTCTCTTTTAATACGTTTGTGGAACACGATGTCTCGTCACATACATCTTTGGAACAAGATGCTACCTGTCATACATCAGTGGAATAAGATGTTAAGATGTTTATACATCAGTGGTATACAATATTGAGATATTCATGAATTAGTACAACCTGATATATATACAGATTCACCAGTGGTAAACAATGCCACCATTCATACATTAGTGGAACCCGGTGCTGAGGCGTACACACATCGATGGAGCACTATGCTGATACATTCACATATCAGTGGAAGACGATATTTTGTGACAATAATACATTAATAGAACATGGTATTGAAAGATTCATCAGTGGAAAACAATCTCTCCTCTCATATATCAGTGAAACACAATATTATTTCTTATACATCAATAAAGCACGATTCTGGGACATTTATACATCATTAGAAAACGAAATTGAACAAAAAGTAAATGGAATTATCAGAATAGGTAAAAAAAAATCAATAGATGTGATGTATATGTGTGAAAGAATAAATTATTGAAATTTCAGAGGAATTGGGACAGAACCTAGGAGATTTTTTTAGAATATATCGTCTTTTGTGCTGAAATAGTGTAATATCATATTCAATACATTTAATAAAAATCTCCTATCGGTATCATTTCTTCATGATAAATATATTTTTGTTTCTTTTCTTTCTATTGCAATTTAATTTTTAGATACAGATATGGCCGCATTAAATTAATAACTGTGATACGAGGTCATTAATTAAAAAAAAATAACGATTTTATCTAAGGAAGAACAAATATTTTTTTAACATTAAAGCATCGGGAAAAAAAGAAAATCATTTTCACATATTATGCAAAATGAAACAAGCACCGAAGATTAATAACGCGAAAATAGCGAGATAAGAATAACAAAATATTAATTTGGGAAGAGGAGATACATTCTTCAAAGGAAGCTCGAAAATAACTTCCTACGCGGGTAAAAACAATTTCAGAAATGCGAAATTCTGGGAAATAACAAGTTTTCAGAATCAACTAAGAATTAAATAAAAGCAACAGAGTCATATTTCCCCACCTGTTTATGTATCGCATACTTTAAAAGGGTACTTATAGAAAATTACTTTACTGCACATGTTATTGATCCATTTTCCAGAGTAAAAAAAAAAATATTTTTATGTAAACTCTAATGTATTAAAAATTGTTATTGAAAAATAAATTTGTACTCCTTGTAGGAAATAATATCGTATGGGTTTGAGTGGAAATATTATAAAAAAATATTGTTTAAAAGAAGAATAAGTAAAATTAATTAATATTTTTTTGGGTAGCAAAATAATTAGTTTGGCTTTTATATTTCATGATAAAGAATAATTAAATGAATATTTTTAAAAAACGATCCTTATTTACTATTAACGTCATAATATGAAATTTTATTCGTATTTATTTTTTAGTTTAATTCATGTAATTTAGAAAATGAAATTCTTCATAAAATATTTTTTTTAATTAAAAATGAACTTTTCTTAAGATTTAATTAATTTTTGATAATTTTTTTGAATTTTATTTTTCGCTTTAAACATTTCTATACATAAAATTTTGCTAAAAAATTATTTTTGTCTCAATTTTTCAGACGGACTTAATTTTCGGTATCATGTTATATGAATTATCAATTCTGAAATTTATTTTGTTTAATTAACGATTACATTTTTAAATTGAGGGAAATTTAAGAAAAAAGGGAAATTAATAGGATCTACTTTAGTCTATAAGATTTAAAGTAGCTTACGGTCTTATGACGAAGTATAGCCTAATTATGTGACAAATTTGAAATCTCCAGGTTGTAATCTGTGAATTTACACAAACAGATTAAATTTATACATAACATAGAATACTATAACAGTATATAAAACACAAATAAG
This sequence comes from Caerostris extrusa, assembly GCA_021605095.1. Taxonomy (NCBI): domain Eukaryota; kingdom Metazoa; phylum Arthropoda; class Arachnida; order Araneae; family Araneidae; genus Caerostris; species Caerostris extrusa. The sequence continues at coordinate 128,050 of BPLR01005043.1, forward strand.
TGAAAAAATATATAAAATAACGAGAGAAAACACGAAATAAGTTCTAATATCCAGATGCCTTCTAATAAAAAATGCTTGCACTCAGGATAATAAAATTAGTAATATTTTTGATCGATAGACGATATGATCATACTAAACTTACCTAATGACATATTATGAAACTTGGTGATGCCAAACTTTTATATCCAATTGCAAATTTATGTGAATTGAAGATTGAAATGAATTTGAACTGAATTCAAAATTGATCATTTCATAATTTTTATCTTGTAAAATTTACCATTAATTATTATCAAAGAAAATAATAACAAGAAGGTTCCAACGAATGAACTATATATGTAATCCTTATTAGAAGAACAAAAGTCTGAAAAAGAACATGATCAGAATATTTTTTTTTCTATTACAAGAAAGCTTTTATTTCAAATAATGCTTTAAATAAATAAAATGATCAACTAAAAGTCTCCTTCATTTTTTACTTTTCTGCTAATTTAATATTTTGTTTGAAATAACTGCATTTTGTACTATATTTCAACGTAAAAAAAAAAAAAAAAAAAAAAAGGAAAATTAATCTTACGAATGATTTTTAAGGATGACAAATTAACACGCTTTCTTACGTTTTTTTAAAGAAAAAAGTGCCTGAAGTCTTTTCGGTATACTTTTTTATGAGCAATGCTTATTAAAATCACTAGCGTTTGAAAATTTTACAGAAAAGATAAAAGACTTCAAATAATATTTTTCTTTTGATAAAAAAAGATGTTTAAACTTGTTTATGTTGTTCTCTGCAATAAAATGAAAAAAAAAATTTGGATCACTTTTTATCATTTTTTTTTAATCTTTTAAATCAAATTTACCATCCTGATTTTTTTTAATATTATAAAAGTTATACAAGTTGTTTGAAAAAATATTTCCATTCATTTTTGTGTTAATATTTTCACTATGTAGAAAATCCTTTCAAACCTACTTTCTTTAAATACTATTGTTAAATTTTGAAAATTTGTTATTTACTCGTATTTTTCAGCAAAAAAAATAAGTTATTGTGGTTTTAACTAAACATTTGTTCTGTTTATAAATGCGAGGCATGCAGACCTAGCCACTAGAACGGGAGATGGAAACAGATTTAACATTACCCAAGGGTCCTCCACACTACGTCGTGAACACAATTTAAAGAATCAATCCCAGGGAATGACAACAATGATTGCAAATGATGCCCCCGGCGTGTTTGAACTCATCCTCCTACATGCTAATTGGGCATGGAACCACTAGAACACACAGAAACTAGATCACTAGTACTCTTTCGTTCCACATGGTCCATTATCTGTGTGATGAAGAGCAGATACCTCCTAAAATTGCTCCTTTGCTTATAAAATAAAGTTCCTTGGTTAGTAAGATAAAGGTCCCTTGCTAGTACCCATAAAAGTCTTTTCAGAATGCAAATGCCATCACTTCAACTCCGTCAGTCAGCTGTTCCTGAGAGATGATGGGATATATTAGTGGAAAAAAATGTCCCCATTCATACATAAATGAACACAATGTTGAGATACTCACACATCAGTAGATGGTGACGCATTCATACATCAGTCGAACACGATGTTGAGACATTCATAACATCAATGGAATCCAATATCCCTCCTCATATTTCAATCGCAGAAAATGTAATCTCTCATACATTAGCTGAAGTTCCCTGTGATATATTAGTGGATGGCAATATTGAGACATTTATACATCAGTAAAAGATGATGCGCGATTCATCACTTTAAACACGTCTCCACTCATATGTCTGCGTATCACGATGCCGAGACATTCACACATCAATAGAACACGATGCTGAAATTTTCAAATATCAATTTACACAAGACATTCACTCATCAGTGGAACACTAGTATGTTGAAATATTCATACGTCAATGGAGCACGTTTTGAGACATTCGTACCTCAATGGATTCCAATGTCTCCCCTTAGATATAAATGGAAGTCGATGTCTAACCTCATGCATCAGCTGAAGTCTTTTTCATACATCTGAGGAACACTGAGTGTCTCCTCACATACATCAATGGAATACGATATCGAGGCATTCATACATCAGTGGTACACAATATTGAGATATTCCTGCATTAGTACAACCTGATTCGTCAGTGGTAAACAATGTCTCCTTCATACATCAGTGGAACACAATGTCTCACCACATACATCAGTGAAACCGGATGCTGAGGCTTCCACACATCGGTAGAACACGATGCTGATACATTCACACATCAGTGGAAGACGATATTGAGACAATCATTCTTTAGTAGAAAATGATATTGACAGATTCATCAGTGGAAAATAATCTCTCCTCTCATACATCAGTGAAACACAATGTCCTTTCTTATACATCAGTACGATTATGAGATATTCATACATCATTAGAATACGAATTCAACAAAAAGTAAAAAGGCAAAGGCATTATCGGTAAGTCATGTTTCACTTATGTGTATCATAACCAGCCTACAGATGATGCATGTCTTCCTGCAAAAAGCACTTTCTAACCTAGATTAGGTAATAATATAAAGAGAAAAACCAGACAAAACTACCAGATATCAAGATGTTAATGTATATGTGTACAGAATAAATAATTGAAATTTCTTTCTGAGGCATTGGTACGAAAAGGTAAAAAATCAATAGATGTAATGTTTTTAAAAGAATAAATAATTGAAATTTCAGACGAATTGGGACAAAAAACAATTTTTCTAAGCAGAAAAACTATTTATCAAATTCAATACACTTAATTAAGATCTCTATTGTTAATCTTTTCCATTTCTTAATGATAAATATAATTTTTTCCTTTCTTTACTATCAGAAATTAATTTTTAGATACAGATATAGCTACGTTAAACTAAAAACATTAATTTAGAAAAAGTAATGATTTTATCTGAGAACAAATATTTTTTAACATTAAAGCATCGATAAAAAAGAGAAATTTATTTTCAAATATCATATAAAATGAAACAAATATCGAAGATTAATAATGTAAAAGAGCAACATAAGAATAACAAATTATTAATTTACGAAGATGAGATACATTTTTCAAAGGAAGCTCGAAAACAACTTCCTACGCGGTAAAAAACAATTTCAGAAATGCGAAATTCTGAGAAATAACAAGTTTTCCGAATCAACTACGTATTCAATAAAAGCAATATTTTTTCATATTATTCCTTTGTTTGTGTATTGAATATTTTTAAAAGGGTACTTATAGAAAATTACTTTACTGCACATGTTATTGATCCATTTTCAAAAGAGTAAAAAATATTTTTTGTGTAAACTCTAATGTATTAAAAAATTAAAAAATAAATTTGTACACTTTGTAGGAAATATCATCGTATTGGTTTGAGTGGAAATATTATTTGAGAGAAAAAAAGTAAAATTAATTAATATTTTTGGGAAGCAAAATAATTAGAATAAGATGATTAAGAATAATAATAAGATTTCATGATTAAGAATAATTGAATGCATATTTTTTTTTTAAAACGATCAATATTTACTATTAACGTCATAATGTGAAATTTTATTCATATTTATTTTTTAGTTTAATTTATGCAATTTAGAAATTAACTTTATAACCTTTTTTAACATTAACTTTTTAATTAAACTTTTTTTGAGATATAATTAATTTTTTATAATATTTTTAAATTTTAATTTTTCACTTTAAACATTTCTATAGATAGAATTCTGCAAAACAATTATTTTGTAGACGACGGTTTTTTGTAGACTATTTAATTTTTAGACGGTCTTAATTTTTGGGTATCATGTTATATGCATTATTAATCTGAAATTTATTTTTTTTCATTAAGCATTACATTTTTAACATCTTTTGATGCCTTTTTAGTTAATTATTTAATTTTTTTATGCCAGTAAATATTGTTCATTTAATTGTAATTATAAATGCCACAACTGTTTGTTAATTTACTAATATAGTGTTTTCCGAATAATGAACGTAACTGAATATTTTCTGTCAAAAAGACATTTTTTAATTTAAAATAAACCTTTTGTCATAACATACTATAAGAAATTCTTATATTTGATCAAAACATCTAATATATATTTTTACCCGAATTGAAAAATAAAAATTTATTTAATTGGATTTCATTTGATTTATAATGAGGAGCTGTTTGCAGAAAATTGAAAGAAAAATTCGATTCGTTGAATAACTGCAAGATAAATCAAATCTTTATAAACAATTTTTTTTATTGTACGTCAATCAGTTAACGAAAAAAAAAACCCCAAAAAACAAGCAAATATAAAAATTTAAATATGGCTGGTGAAAATAAATAATGTATTTAATATTATAAACAAATAATACTCATAATAAACTATTGTAATAAACTACATAATAAACTATTGTGTATTGTATTGTATAAAAATGTTCTTATAATAAACTATTGTTGTATTGAAGAAAGAAAAATTAGTAATAGAGTAAATTAAGAGTATTAAAATTACAGCATTAAAATTTGTATTAGAAAGCAAAAAGATTGAGTATTATTAGCTTTCTGTCGAAACGTTTAAAATCATGTTGTTAAAAATTAATAAAACAGCTATGAGATGGGAAAAACTTTCTGCGTTGATAATTGGAAATATAAATTTTTTTAAAAATATACGTGGATTCGAAAGTTTAACTACAAATTTTTAACATCGGTCTTCTTGGAGGACATCCTTAGTAGTTTCTAATCAAATATGTAATCATATATGAAAAACCAGATAACAAGAGTGTTGATGCAAAGCATATGTGCATGATACCACAATTGTCATTACTTCTGCTTGTTTCTGGAGGCATTGTTATTCGAATAAGTCAAAAATAACCAATAGATAGGATGTGTGGGCATGTAAGAATAAATGATTGAAGTTTTGCTTGAATTGGAACAGAACGAAAAGGACAATTTTTAGTTTATGCCATCGTTTGAACAGAAATATTGTTTAATATCATTTTCAATGCATTTAACAGGGATATCTATTATTTTTTAAAATTAAATATTACTTTTTAACCAGTATCTATAATATTTTCTGTTTCTTAATGATAATTTTCTTTCCTTTTCCTTCAATTGCAATTTCATTTTTAGATGCAGATATAGCTATATTAAATTAATAACTCTGATGCGAGGTTAATAATAAAAAAAAAAAGTAATGATTTTATCTGAGAACAAATATTTCTTTAAAACATTAAAAAAAATCATTTTCAAATATGATGCAAAATGAAACAAGTATCGAAGATTAATAACGCGAAAGAATTGAGACAAGAATAACAAAATATTAATTTGGGAAGATGAGATACATTTTTCAAAGGAAGCTCGAAAATAACTTCCTACGCGGGTAAAAACAATTTCAGAAATGCGAAATTTTGAGAAATAACAAGTTTTCCGAATCAACTACGTATTCAATAAAAGCAACAGAGTTATATTTCCCCCTGTTTATGTATCGCATACTTTAAAAGGGTACTTTATAGAAAATTACTTTACTGCATATGTTATTCATTCATTTTCAAAAGAGTAAAATATATTTTTTTATTTAAACTCTAATGTATTAAAAATTTATATTGAAAATACATTTTGTACCCTGTGTACAGGAAATAATATCGTATTGATTTGAGGCATTGGAAATATATATAAAAAATATTGTTTAAGCGAAGAATAAGTAAAATTAATTAATATTTTTTGTCAAGCAAAATAATTAGTTTGGCTTTAAATTTCTCGATAAAGAATAATTTAATGCATATTAAAAAAAAAAAACTGTCTATGTTTGCTATTAACGTCATGATGTGAAATTTTATTCACACTTCTTTTTTTAGTTTCATCTCCTTAATTTAGGAAATTAAATTCACCGCAAAATATTTTTTCCATTAAAAAAAAAACTTTTCTTGATATTTAATTATTTTTTATAATAGTTTTAAAATGTTTTTCACGTTAAACATTTCTATATGTAGATTTTGCGAAACAATTTTTTGTCTTAATTTTTCAGACGGACTTAATTTTTAACTATCATTTTATGTGAATTATTAATCTGTAATTTACTTTTTTCTTAAACCATTACATTCTATTGATGTCTTTAGTAGCTAATTATTTATTGAATTCCAATTACAAAAAGTTACGACAGTTTGCTAATTCACCAATAAATTTTTTTCCCAAATAATTAACGTAACTGAATATTTTTGCCAATAAGGCTTTTTTTTTAACTTAAAATAAATTTTTTACCAAAGCTTACTATAAGCAAAATTATTATATTTGATCAAAACATAAAATATATATTTTTACCGAAATTGAAAAATATCATTTTATTTAATTATAGTTTTTATAAATTTATAATGAAGAGTTGTCTGTAGAAAATTGAATGCAAAAAAAAAACGATTCGTTGAATAACTACAAAATAAATAATATAAACAATATTGTTTATATTATTTAGCAATCTGTAAAACTATTGACAAAAATATCAATTATTAAAATATAAAAATTAAACATGACTGGTGAAAGTAATAATAATACTTAGTATTATTAATAAATAATTCTCAAAATTAAGTATTGTATTATATATAATATATTTTTTCTAATGCAGCTGGCAAACACAGACAAAACATGATGTTGGATGCCTGCTGCGCAGACGTACTTAATTATGGCATTACCCAAGGGCGCGTGTAACTTGAAGATAAGCCACAGACGCGTTGAATAAACAAAATAAATGCCCCGCAACGCTCTACAACCTTATTAGACCTTAAAACTTTTAAAATTCGAACCACTACAAACAACCATGGCAGGACTCGAAACCCGAAACCTGTGTTACCGAGCTCCAGAGCGCGCTAGCCACTCGGCCATTGAGGCCCGGTCAAAATTATATAATAGTAGTATTAAAAGCAAACATAATATTGATTATTACTAAATGTTTAAAATTGGGCTGTTAGTAAAAAGCAACTGTAAATATGCCAAAATATTTACATGTATGTAACAGACTTATACATTTTTTCATTGTACTATATATACATGACTATTTAAGATTTTCCAACAAATTTTAAACATCGGTAGGTTTTTGTTTCATTTATGTATACAATAACGTCTTTAGGGGACAAAGTTGGGGCTTGTCTTCTTGGAGAACGTTTAGTACATTCTGCCTCACATTTGAGTGTCATGCGAGAGAAAAACCGCAAAACTCCCACCAGATAACATTAATACTGATGTGAATCGTATACACATGGTGTCTCGAATTCATCCACCCCCTTTTAATTCATTTATACTTGTCGCAGCATAAAATTGAAAATACCATTAAACTCAGTGTGTTAGGATCTATAAAAATCAACTTGTAAAAAAAGTATCCGAACTCTCATTAAATTGAAGGAAATAGGGTTGATCTATTTTAGTCTCTAAGTTTTAAAGTAGCTTACGGTCTTAAGAAAAAGTATTGCCTAATTATGTGGCAAATTTGAATGCTTCATGTTGGGGAACACGATGCTGCTATAATCACAAATCAGTGGAACACGATATTGAGACATTCATACATTAGTAAAACATGATATTGACAGATTCATCAGTGGAAAAATAATCTCTCCCCTCATACATCAGTGAAACACAATGCTTTCTTATACATCAGAAAAGTACGATGCCGATGCATTAATACTTTAGTGGAACACGATACTGAGACTTTCATACATAAATGGAACACGATGTTAAGACATTCATGCATCAGCGGAACACGATGTTGAGATATTCGTACATCATTAGAACACGAAGTTCAACAAAAAAGTAAAAGGTATTATCCGAATACGTTAAAAAATCAATAGCTGTGATGTATATGGCAGAATAAATGATAGATATTTCAGATGAATTGGGACAAAACGTAGGAAAAATTTTTAGATTTTGCAGTCCTATGCATAGCGGAAATACCGTGTAATATCATATTCAATACACTTAAGTTCTACGGTATCTCTAAAATTTAATTTAATTAACTATTAATTTTCTAACAGGCACCTCTAATATTTTCTATTTCCTAATGGAAGGTATACTATATTTTTACCGTTTTTATGTTACAATTTCCTTTTTAGATACAGATATATATTAAATTACTAACTGTGATATGAGGTCATTAATTTAAAAAAATAACAATTTTATCTGAGAACAAATATTTCTTTAACATAAAAGCATCGATTAAAAAAAGAAAGTTATTTTCAAATATTGTACAAAAATGAAACAAGCATATAAGATTAATAACGCGAAAGAGCGGGATAAGAATAACGAAATATTAATTTGGGAAGATGAGATACATTTTCAAAAGGAAGCTCGAATATAATTTCATACGAGGATGAAAACAATTTTAGAAATGCGAAATTTTGAGAAATAGCAAGTTTTCAGAATCAATTACGTATTCAATAAAAGCAACTTATTTTTTCCCCTGTTTATGTATTGCATACTTTAAAATGGCACTTACAGAAAAATAACTTTACAGCGCATGTTATTGATCCATTTTCCAGAAGTAAAAAAAATATTTTTTTTTTTATGTAAACTCTAATGTATTAAAAATTTATATTGAAAAATAAATTTGTGCTCTTTGCAGGAAATAATATCGTATGGGTTTGAGTGGAAATATTATAAAAAAATATTATTTAAGTGAGGAATAAGTAAAATGAATTAATATTTTTTTGGGAAGGAAAATAGTTAGTTTGGCTTTAAATTTCACGATAAAGAATAATTTACTGCACATTTATGAAAAAAAGAAATATATTTGCTATTAACTTTATAATTTGAAAATTTTATTCGTACATATTTTATTTTAATTTATGCAATTTAGAAAATTTAATTCACCATGAAAATTTTTTTCCATTACAAATTATTTTCTCTGGAAGCAGATTCAATTAAATTTTTTAATATTTAAATTATTTTTGTCATAAAACATTTCTATATATAGAATTTTGCAAAACAATTTTTTTGTCTTCATTTTTAGACGGACTTAATTTGTGAGTATCATGTTATATGCATTATTAATCTAAAATTTAAAATTTAAATTTATTTTTCTTAAACTATTAAATTTTTTACCATCTCTTGATGTCTTTTTTTAATTAATTATTTAATTTTTTTATGGCAGAAAAATTTTGTTCATTGAATTGCAGTTAAAAAATGTTACAGCTATTTGTTAATTAATTAATATAGTTTTTTTCTAAATAATCAATAAGTTAACTGAATATTTTCTGTTAATAAGTCTTTTTTAACTAATTTTTTTATAATATCTCATAAGAAATTATTATATTTTCAAAACATTTAATATATTGAAAAATAAAGCTTTTTGCCTAAATTGAAAAATAAAAACTTATTTAATCATAGTTGTATTTAATTTATAATAAACAATTGTTGAAAGCAAAACGATTGTTTGTTGAATAACTACAAAATAAATGAAATCACTATAAGCAATTTTTTATATTGTTTGTTAATTAGTTTATATATATATTTTTCATATTTACTTGTTTTTCGTCAATCAAAACTTGTGACGAAAAAAACAAGTAATTTATAAAAAATGAACAAGACTAGAGAAGTAACATGCAAGACTTGTGAAAGTAAAAATACTGTATTTAGTATCGTCACCCAATCAAAACTTTTGACGAAAAAAACAAGTAACTATAAAAAAAAATGAACAAGACTAGTGAAAGTAAAAATAAAAAGTATTTAGTATCACTAATAAATAATGCTCAAAATTAAATATTGTATTATATGCATAAAAAAAGCAGCATTTGAATATAAATATAATGCTGAGTATTATTAATTCACTGCTTTATAAGAAAAAATGTTTAAAATCATGCTTTTAAAAGATAAAATAATTGTAATAAAATGAGAAAACATTTCTACTTTTGTAATGGGAATATATATTTTTTCATTATACAAAATGATTCGAAAGTTCTCCAACAAACTTTTAACGGTGGACCTTACTAGTATGTCATGACTAGCTTACAGATGATGGACGAAAAGGTGTACCTTGTCTTTCTGGAGAACTTTTTTTAGAACGTTTTGGCCCCTCTGGCCTTCTGTCCTTTTTAGTACTTTCTGGCGTGTCATATGAGAGAGAAAAACTAGAAAGCTCACACCAGGTAACATGAGTGTACATGTGAAGAGTATACACATGATGCCATCGAGTCTCTCTTTTCTAAAAAGGCATTGATTGCAACAGATATCACCAGAGGTTTTCCATCTGAGCGTTGCATGGTTTCTGTTGGTACATGGGATTTAATAATATTTCACATAGGTATCGATGCGCGATGTAAAATGGTTGTTGTCTCCGGTGGGATTTTCAGGGTAACAGATCCATATTTATATTGTGTATGGTATAAAAAAACCACACTAAAGACTAGAATCCTATCTAGACATCATCGTTGTCGATGTGAAATTATCATACCTGCCAAAATACTTATCTGCATGTGCAGAAAATGTTAATGCAGAGCTCAAAAGCTTTTATTTAACGTAAAATTATTCTTAGAACGGGATATTTTTAAGGAAATAATTGAATACACAATGCCAGTATGGCCAATGTTTTATCAAAACTCATTCATGTCGCTGAATGAATTTTTGCTTAATTAAGAGATGATAGCATCTAAACTTGATACCTCCTCTTAAAAAACAATCAATATTCAAACCAATTATACCACTAGCCTTAAAATAATATTTCTCATAAGAAATATAGATTCTTAATGAATGTAGTTTTAAATTTTTACATACACAATATTGCTATTTGAAAAAAAATAAAAGTCACTTTTAAGAGCAAGAATAAATTAAAAAGAAAGTAAACTCAATTTTGAAAATCAAATATAATGATTTTAGTTCCACTGAAATAAATTACATTAGATTTTTTTTTTGAAGTTTTGAAACATCATTAGTTAAGTAGTAAAATTGCAATTACGCATACCGATGTAAAAGTTTTTTCAATGTTAAGTAAAATATTTTGAAACAAATTTAAAATGGTTAATGGAATTTTGATTCTTTAATTCTGTAATATAAAAATCCCTTCTGTTCTTTGTTTTATTCAATTATTTTTAAGATAAGCTTTTGCTTAGGTAATTAGTTTTCGAAAAGAACCTAAACAAGGATACAAACTATAAAACTATTTATAAGCTAAATAACATATGTGACTTATTTTTATAAGTTAAATAACATATTCTGAGCTCCTTTTTGCATGTTGGAAATCCCTGTTCATTGCTCATAAAAATTCAAAAGACATTGCAGATGTCTGCGTTATTTCGCAATGCTGTTTTATTTAGACGTAATTGAATAAGAAAAAAGAAAAGAAGGTATAAATTTAATTTCTATTTATTGAAGTATACAATAAATTTTAACAATATAGTATTTAATACAATAAATTCTAACTACTACTGTTCTCGCAACAATACTTTTCATAGCAACAACTACAGAAACAGTTCCAAAGAAATAAACCAAAAAAGTTGAAAAGAAGACCATTTATTTCATAATATTTTATGAAATTGTATTTAAAACAAAATATACAATATTATATAAATGAATCTTTAATAAATTCTTCTGTTTTCATATCGGCAAGAGACGTAATATTGTTCTCTTTTTCTTGCTTTAATAAGTTATATTTCGATGAAATTCTTCCATTTTTTGGCTAGATATTCGGAAATAATGGCATTGGTCTGCATTGGTTCTTTGGCAATTAATTTTTTACTAATTTTAGTATGGGTATTGTTCTTTATTTGGGTTAAAGGAAATGCGAATCCGCATAGATGCCATTTGTGAGCTCGTTTAAGTATTGTGGCACAATGGGGTTGATATGTAACTGATTAG